>WEDG01007164.1:0-219782 GCA_017591395.1 Schistocephalus solidus
TGTCCACTTGAGGGAGCCGGTCAATGGCAGCATCGAGATGGCTGATGAGCAATAAAGAACACTTCTGAAGTGCTTGGCCAAGCGCTTCAGAATTTGCGATTTCTCTGTCAGCAGTGTTTTGCCGTCAGAGCTGAGCAGCGGTGCGGTCCCCTTGATACACGGGCCGTAGATGGTCATGATGGCTTTGAAAAACATTTTTATTTCATTTCGGTCTGCATACCCCTAGATTTACTTAGCTTTTTGGATCATCCAGTTATCATGCAGCTCCCGCAGTCGTTATTCAACAAGGTGCCGGCATCTGAAGAAGGCTGCTTAAGTGGCGTCAGTCCGAATGTCCATGTAGGCTTTGTGTAGTCCATTCGTCTCCGCAAGTAAGTTGCTGATGTCGGCGTTATTGTCGTCAAACCAGTCCTGGAGTTGACGGCGGGCGCCTTCCAAGGAATTCGAGGGCGGTGGACTGAATGCAATTTTGCAGTTGACACCATCGTGCCTCCACGGAGGCATTGTCATCTGGAGCATGCAGGTCCTCCCGTTTCTCGGTCATTTGGTTGCTGAAATCAAAACAGTAAGCAGGCAAATTTAACAAAAGAGTATTTAACTTACCTGGTGTCCTCTTACCTTTGGGCCTTCGTCAAGGTTGCAGTCGGAGCCTCATCTGGGAGATGACGAGGCGGTGATCTGTCCAACCATGGGCATCGCAGATTGCCTTGGTTACCAGCACGTCCTGTCGATCCAGCATCAGGATGGGAACATTGTCCAGCAGATGCGAGCGCCGCGACCTAGGGTGCATCCAAGCGGCCTTCTCCCGCGTCGGAGGGCGGAAGATGGTGTTGGTCAGCAGGAGACGGCGTTCCGAACATGTGCGCAGAAGAAGGAGACCGTTATCGTTATAGCTACCAAGACCGTGGGACCCAGCACTCCCTGCCAGGCACCGTGGTCCATCCAGACGCCGGCATTGAAGTCACCAAGGACAATTCACTTGTACTCTTTTGGCAAAGTCTCCAGCAGGGCGTGCAGGTCCTCGTAGAATGTGTCTTTCACTGCATCAGAGCTCGTCGTTGGGAGAGCGTAGGCGCTGATAATAATGGCAAACTGGTCTCCCCGAAGAGACAGACGGAGGCTCATCAGGCGATCATTGATACCCCGAGGCAGACAGAGCAGACGTCCCATTATGTCTTTCTGGATGGCAAAGGCAACACCAGCGTCGCTTCGCTCTGCCTTTGGCCGGCAGCTCCAGAAGAAGGTCAAGCCGGCACCCACCTGCTTCAGCTGACCCTGCTCAGAGAATCGGGTCTTGCTAAGAGCAGCAATGTCCACCTTGTAGCGCACCAGTTCCCGAGCGACTAGCGCCGTCCTCCGTTTCGGCCGGTTGCTAGGATTGTCTAAAAGGGAACGAACATTCCAGGCTGCTAGTGTGACTGGACTCACCCGAGCAGCCTGGAGGGTATGGCGAGGGGGGGTGGGTACAAGGGGTATTGTTGTTTGTTTAAGTTTTACGACCGCATATTTTGCGATCTGCGAGCCGCGGCCGGTTGCAGAAGAAGTGATAACCAGCACTTGTTTAGGGTACCTTTTCTTGCCCCTTCCTCCGCGAGGAGGCAAGCAGTGCTGTCTCTAAATAGGGTTGCTTGGACATCCCAGACGGCTGCCGAACTCCACTATGGATCACGGTTTTGTTTTAGTAGGGGAACGACCCGAGTTAGCCTGAACCACCTATGGGGTTGCTGTCGCCCCCACCGTAGGACTTTTTGAGAGGGCTAGGTGAGAAGTTCGGGAGTCAGACATACCGGGTGTGGAGGCAGACACATCACCGGAGACCCTCACCTCTTTAAGCCCGCCGGTCATCATGGTTGCCCGGGTTTGGCCGCTGGGAAGAACCTAACTTCGAGGAGCCCCAGGTGAGAGTTGGGTACCAGTTAGAGGTGGCCACAGGAGCATTCACCACCTGTGCGAGACAAATGGAGCGACCAAATGCTATCTGTACGGTGCTACGCCTAACAAGTACCCCTACACCCCTGCCTAAACCTACGACGGCCCCAAAGGAGACAGAGGTCACGTGAACTCGCCAACATCCAGCCCTTTTGAGGTCTGAGGTAGTCATCATCGAACGGGTAGGTCAAAGTGCGCGCGTCCACCCCGGCTATAATACGAGGCACGTGGCAATTCTGATAACGCAAGATAACTAGGAGCAGCAACCACGAAACTCTGATGATGGAAGCGAGAAGGATTTCGAAACTTCAGTACAGATATAATCACCCTCTCTTCTTTTCGTCTTCTTCGGGAGATGATGAAAGCGATAAGATATCTAAACCTCACATCTTTAAGCATACCTATAGTCAGGGTTACGATTGGCTGAATGAAGGCAGAATAAGCATGCAACAGACTGTATCAATCTATCTATATTTTCTGTGGTCTCTCTTCACTGTATATGTATGCTATTGCATCCATAGGACAATTAGCGGCCAGGCTCAAGAAGACCGGAGGTGGGAGAGGACGCATGTGGCTGGCGCAGCTGGAGCCGCCCCTGGGCGTACCACCACACCTGGCTCGGATCCCACGGAGTGAGAGTGCCCTAAAGGCCCCATTAAGAAGGAGCCATTGCAGCCTGACTCTCAGTCCGCCAGTCAGCCACACCACACAAAAAAGTCTTTGGGCTGACCCCGCGGTCCGATTGAGGAGACACACACAACACCAGAGACCCTAACCTGGTTTAGCCCGCCGGTCGTGACGTTTGCCCAGTGTGTGGCTGCTGGGAAGAACCGAACTTCGAGGAGCAACAGGTGAAAGCTGGGTACCAATGAGAGACGGCCACAGGAGCATTCACCACCTGTACGAGACAAACGGAGCGACCAAATGCTATCTGTGTGGTGCTACCCCTAACTAGTACCCCTACAATTAGCTTGTTTTTTTTTCCATTTCCACAAAATTTCCGTGAGAAGACATGTTAAGGAAGATCAAAATGTCCAATAGAACCAATAAGCACATTTACTATGTAACAACCACAGTTTTATCTTGGGATCTGCACAAACTAGGCTGCATTAATGGCGTTTTTCTATTCCATTCAATGGATTTTTTCACAAGTGCTTTAAATGTTCTTGCAAATATAACCACTTTTCTCTAGATAATGCAGAGCACAAAATAGCCATTGCCTTATAGTTCGTTAGCGTCTGTCCCATCGATACAGAAATACATACAAATACTGTAAATAAATAGTTTCAATTCAGTTGTTCATTTTTACGGTTGACCGTCATATTTGCTGTTCATGCCTCGGGCCGTTGATTAAATTCATATGTGAGCAGGTCTTTTTCGCATACCATAATCGTTAATTAAATATTAACTTAAAAACGGGGCTGTCAATGGCATTGTTTTAATGTACATCGAGTTGAAGAATAGCCAATATGCTTTTCTAGTAATCTTTCCTGTCTCACCTGCACAAGGAACACATGGGATAAAGATATAAATATTGAAAATGGCGAACATTCAGCGAGCAGAAAACATGAGTGGGCATACATGTCCTGTGGTTTATTATCCTGCAATACAGAACAAAAGACAACGAAACATTGTGCAGCAGACTGCACAATGGACTGCTTGTGAAAAGGTTTACTATATATTATATTTATCTAGGCAAAAGTACATGAGAGTTGGTCATCAGTGCGTTAGCAAATGAGGAGAACTGCAGCTGGTGTTCAAACAACTTATAAAATAAAGATAAATCAGCCGGATTTTCCGAGCCCTTCATATTGACAATTCACGTTTGCCACAATCTTACTCAGTTAATATTTATACGTGCTCTGTTTGCCTTTGACAAATAAGGATATTTATTTATCACAAGGTAAATGCATTCTGTTTTGAGTGTGGGTTTCCATAGAACTAATCAGGTTAAAGTATTCTCCCTGATTGCTCATAAAATAAACTAACGATATGCCATCACCGAAATATTCCATAAACACCCCTGAACTTTGAGATTCGTCTTCGTATTCATCAACCATAAGTTAACTTCCAACAAAACCCAACTAAATTTTAAGTATTGCATAGGTCAAAATTGTCACAAAAGCACATTGACTGTTAAGCCACAGCGAGATCAGTAACTGTTTTCATATCGCAGAATGCGCACTTGTATGTCATTTCTATATGCAGCGTGATCAGTTGACGGGATCATTTCCATTGGCTACAAGGATCGTAAAGTCGAACATCGCTTTCCATCAAATTATCATTTTGTCACATTATCCTATTATTATTACGGAACAATTACCTTGTTCAATGCACGTGAGCCGCTAATTTTTGCATCAAAGCTCACTCATTGGCAGGAATTTCAGAGCTGCTAGTTATGCGTGTGACCATCATTCACTAAATATCTTACCTTTAGTGACTGCTTCCTGAAACCAAAGTAAAATGAACATTTCCGAATCCTCCTTTGTAAAGTTAATAAATGGAATCGTTGAAGAAGGTACACAGATAATCATATGAGGAAAAGGGAATCACTAGATAATGGGGTATTGTGGCCTGACATTTAAGATTCTCTCTCGAACCCATCAGTTGCAAAAAAGGTAATAGATCCACAAGGTGAGTGGTATTTATAGTACGTAGAGGGCAGGCGATCGCATGCGTACTACAATTAAAAGTTATTGCGATCATCGCTGAGGGTCGTACTTAATGCGATGATAGCTTCGCCATCCATGTCTAAATCATTCATTGTCGTGATTTAACTATCTATTTTGGGTAAGGCCGTGCAAATAAACTAGCTATTTAGTTCAGTCATTGGGAGTGTCGGTCAATCACGTCCTCCCCACGTGAACAATTGCCCTGCTCAGTCAATGCCTCAACATGGAATAAGTGAACGGGAGTACAGTGCGCTTGTTGATACACTGTGTGTCTTAGAAACATTACTCAAGCAGCTCGCATCTCTCGCGATTATCATATTTTGTAAGGAATTCAGCCTCCATTAACTAGAAAACATGGCCAGGTCCTGCCAAGTGAGCTGCAGTTTGAGAGCCAGCGTCTTTTCTCCTTACCGCAGCCGCCTGCACGTCCATTCACTGCCGGAGCAATATTTTGGTTTTTTCGACGTATGATACGCGACCTACCGCATGAAATCTCATGGATTTCATGAGAAGAGACCAGTTGTGTGAAGTAAGCCTACACGACGTACCCAAAGGTTTACAGCAGTAAAGAAGAATCCTTTTTTAAAAAAAGCATAGTATAGTTTATAAATTAATATACCGTTGTTAAGAAATACTATCATTTTTAAAAAGCAACAATTTCACAAAACGTGAAAAATCGGGTAAGCAAATTTAATTGAAATTTAAATGTACATGATGTTTGTCGATGTACAAACCGGTAAATTAAACACCACAAGTAGAAGTAATTTTTAAAATAGTCCTCATACTTTAATACACAGAATTTTACTTCCAGATTAAGGGCAATTGAAAGTAGTGCTTAAATTTTGAGTATGTATTCCAACACGGTTGCACGCGAACTGATGGTTTCTTCTTTTGTTTTTACATTTTGTCATATGCGTTTGACTAACGCAAACATAATTTTGATTGATTGCACCAGCAGAGAAGTCACAGGAATAAATATTTTATAAAAATACATGCTCACAGTTTGGTGAGTGACAAATACTTTTAAATAAAGTTGTCAGATTAAATCATAAGCATACCATTTTATGCATATTCAGAGGAAGTTCTTTTTATTAATTTTTTTCATAATTATTTCGTATGTTGGCTTACAGTAAAGTTCAAATAATTCTTAGAATGATGGTAATTACTTTATGTTTTCTTTAGTTTTCTGCCACTAAATGTAGATTTCGCTGTATGTGCTTGGCAAAAACTTCGTAATATGCTATTTAATAAATACATCAATTAAAATAATGAGCTACAACTCATTCATACGAATGCAAAAAGCCGTTTAAATCATATATGTACACCCACTTAAACAAGAAAACCCGTTGCCGAAAAGAATTATCGCCTACAATATAAAAAGGCAAGTAATATGCCTCAGATCAATTGAAAAACACTTTTAACGATTAACCTCTTTAAAAACGCTTTAATTAGTTAGTTTGTTGTCAGATGTCAGCAAACTTAGCAATTTTCGAAGATAATTTCAACGGAAAAAGAGAATTTTCGACTGACTTTTCAATTTCCCTGAACATTAAAGATACAATATATACTAAAAATTAAAAGACGCACTTATTTCTATCTAAGGGTGCGTTTTATTGCTTTTATATGCTTACTTTTCTATCCAATTCTAAGATTTCAAATGCACAACTAAGTTTCCTAATATATGCTTATATTTTCAGAAGAAATTTAAATGTTCTGCCAATTCCCTTTTAAGTTTCCGTATTCATTCACAGTTAAATGCAAATGGAAAATGTCAGCAAATCATTCGTGTACACGGTGTCAGAGAAAAATGACGTCATGTCGTGGCTTCAAATATACGTGCTTTATGATAAATTTGAAGCATTTTCTCCCGGGTATGAATCTAAAGCAGGCGTGAACAGCAGGATTTATTGGTACCTAGAAATTTCGCGACGGCTTATCAACTGCAACCCGTCTTTGCATAACACAAGTAACGAATAAAAATGGACAGCAGTTTGAATTAACAGAAAATCAATACATAACAGCAACGTCCAAGGTCTTTCAGCCTTATGACTTAGCACGTGGTGTTTGCATCTGGTCTGTGGGCTACCAGAAATTCCCAAAGTCATCTTTCAGGACATTCAAGTTACAATGGAGGAGAAAGAAAATGACCAGGGGCCGTCCTGGATGACCTCGTATGCCGCATAGATTTTGGTGGCCTGAAAACCAAAGAGTACAGGAAAGCAACAAATAGGACACAAGTAGTGAGTTACAAAAACAAGCACCAAATCAGTCACAAACGCATTTGCCTCAGGGCGCTATACCTGCACGTCGAGACGAATTGCAATGAAATGGAAGAACAGTTTGCTGAGGTGCAATTTATTCGACGGGTACTGAGGGTGAATTGCTTCCCGCGCAACTTTTTCAACCTGTGCATACGCAAGCACAAAGAGAGACCACACCCCACCAGTCTTACTTCTTGTGAGCTCTGTTGTAAGTGAAAGAATTCACGGAAGCCGTCAGGCACCTTCTCAGTTTACTTGGAGTTGGGGTGACACACAGGCCAGAGGCAACCATAAAGCGCCGCGTAATGAGGCCGGAAGACCCGCTGCCACAACAGAAAACGTCTGACGTCATGTACCCGATCTGGTGCATGTTTGGACAAAGAAGGTACAGTAGTTTGCCAAAATCATGAAATTTAGGAATCAAAATTTGAGGTTAAAGTTCCAGATTAAAACACTTTGTTTCTTTGCGTTGGCTTATATAAGAAAATTATTGCAAGCCAGAAAACATTGAAATATCTCTGTTATAAGAATGGAAGATTCTGTTTTGCATTCAGGAAACTCGGGTAAATGCCTGCACAACAAATTATGTTTTTGCCACGAAATCAAAGACAGATGCAGTAAACAAAATTTAGTTTTGTAAATTTGCAAATTCTTTTGTCACAAAAATAAGTAATAAAGTTGTGTTCTTGTATTTTGTTTTACCACACCGATAATGAGTAGCTAAAGCACGTATTTAAAGCAGGCGTAAACAGCAGGATTTATTGGTACCAAGAAATTTCGCGACGGCTTATCAACTGCAACCCGTCTTTGCATAACACAAGTAACGAATGAAAATGGACAGCAGTTTGAATTAACAGAAAATCAATACATAACAGCAAGGTCCAATGGACAACGTTAATAACTTCAAAAAAGAAAATGTGAGGGAGAAGCTTATACAACTAGAACCATGAAGCATATAGGGTGAAAATCACCAGGGCAATTGTAGATTGATCACGTGGTCTAGTTGCTTACAAAGATTGGGTTTCTCCCTCCGTATGTACGCTTCTTCCAAGTAGCGCAATGTCCGAGTTGTTCGTGCCCGAACATGTACTCGGAAAGCTGTTTTGAGGTCTACATAATGACCACTGTCTAGTATATGTTTAGTAATCGAAGAACGTGGTACTTTATTTTCTTGTTTAAACAACCAATTTAGGTAAATGTTCAGCGGCTCTGGTTGCTTATTGCCTTTGCGTTCGCTCAATGCATCCACAAGTGCACGTGAATTCATAAATACAATTTGGGGTGGCGTGCAACGGCAAGGCATCCTTTGGATGGTTGATTGGCAGGCTTCTAGTACGATTGATAAAGAAGAGCTGAGCTGCATTATTTGTTCTTCCAATGGTGCAGCATAATCGTCGCTTGATAGTATTAGAAATATTGTCACCCTTAAAGGGTAAGTATATGCTAACGGGCTTTTTTGGAACTGAATATTCCACCAATATTGGTCGTAAGGTGTTGCTATATTTTTGAATGAAACGTGCAGGATATCCACAGTTAAGTAAGGCTGATTTGATGCAGGCAATTTCTGTATCTAGAGTTTCACTGGAACAAATATTTCTCGCCCTTTGAAAAAGTGTATGTACCAAATTTCGTTTCCATTGTACTGGTACAAAGCCCTTTAAAGTTCAAGTATTGCCCTTTCCAAAGTATTTTTGTGGAGGACAGAGCGCCTTATTGAGCCATCATCCTCTATGAACATGAGGACGTCTAGGAAAGGTAGCGTGTTGTTCTGTTCCATGTTCATTGTAAATTTTATCTTATGATGAAATATATTCATGGTAGAAAGAAGGTCTACGGTGTCTTTCTTGTTATCAACAATCGCAAATATATCATCTACGTATCTTCTGTATAATGTTGTCATCTTCAATTTAGAGGACACCTTTTCTTCTAAGTGACCCATTAAAA
Source organism: Schistocephalus solidus (assembly GCA_017591395.1). Classification (NCBI taxonomy): domain Eukaryota; kingdom Metazoa; phylum Platyhelminthes; class Cestoda; order Diphyllobothriidea; family Diphyllobothriidae; genus Schistocephalus; species Schistocephalus solidus. The sequence continues at coordinate 8,807 of WEDG01007164.1, forward strand.
CCATCGGCGAAGGTTGGTCCAAGTGGACTTCCCATTGCGACTCCATCAATTTGTCTATATATTTGCCCATTAAACAGCAGTTGTACATTTTTGGTGCAAATATTCAACAATTCACGTAGTACCTCAGGCGACAGACGTGTTTTAGCCGCATGGGTGCATATAACATCTATTGTTTCATCCAATGGTACATTTGTAAATAATGATTCCACGTCCAATGAAATCATACACTTACCGGCGATGTTTAGGCGCTTAATTTCTTCAATAAAATGAAAACTGTCTTTTGTGGTATAAGTGGAAAACAGTTTTCGAATTGGTTGTAGCTCCATTACAAGCCATTTAGCGAGTCTATGTTGAGGTGCATTAGACATTGAAATTAATTGGCCGTAGAGGTATGTCCTTCTTATGTGTTTCGGGTAATCCATATAATCTGGGGATATGTGTACCTTTTGGTTTTGGAGAGAGCGCAGTATTAGTATCAATCAGGTTTTTGTCCAACAACTGTTTAACCATTTTCCAAACTGATTTCTCCATTGCTTTTGTTTCATCTTTCCCTGATGTCTCAAGGCTAAATTTACTTTTGTCATTTAAAATAGATTTCATTTTTCTCACATAGTCCTTCCAGTTAAGGATAATAACTCCGTGGCCTTTGTCAGGCTCGGAGATTATTATTTGTTCATGATGTTTCAGTGCGGAAAAGGCAGCCAAGTGCTCTTTAGTTAGAGGTGTCAGTTGTGTTATAGGCGCTTTACGGTACTGATGAGCAATGTCCACAAATTTTGCTTTCAGCCAGCCAACGTCGTCAATGGATCTTGGTACTAGATCAGCAAGTTGACAATTTAATTCTTCAAACTGGGCCTCATTTTCAACTGGGTTTATTCTCCTGTTCGGCAGACAAAAGTCGAGTCCTAGTGATAAAGCTTCTGATTGTAGCTTATTGAGTTTAATGTCTGATAGATTGAGAATAACTTCATCAATGTTCACAGAAAAAATTCGTCCGTAGGTCTCTTGCATAAGGACTTCCTTAGTTAAGAGCAATGTGAGCCTCTTGTCTTACTTAGTATAATGCAAGTAGGTTTCATGAACATTAACCAACAGTATAGACTTATCTTGTCAAGGACATGTTTTGTCTGATCCAGGCGAGATTTGATAAGTGAAACGGTCTCAACTGAGTCTTCAGTTTTTGATTGTGTAAGGTGGTCCAGATTTTTTGGGTACCGTAAAGCGCCTATAACACAACTGACACCTCTAACTAAAGAACACTTGGCTGCCATTTCCGCACTGAAACATCATAAACAAATACTAATCTTCAAGCCTGAAAAAGGCCACGGAGTTATTATCCTTAACCGGAAGGACTATGTGAGAAAAATTGAATCACACGTGATCAATCTAAAATTGCCCTGGTGATTTTCACTCTAGATGCTTCATGGTTCTAGTTGTATAAGCTTCTTCCTCACATTTTCTTTTTTGAAGTTATTTACGTTGTCCATTGGACCTTGTTGTTATGTATTGATTTTCTGTTAATTCAAACTGCTGTCCATTTTCATTCGTTACTTGTGTTATGCAAAGACGGGTTGCAGTTGATAAGCCGTCGCGAAATTTCTTGGTACCAATAAATCCTGCTGCTTACGCCTGCTTTAAATACGTGCTTTAGCTACTCATTATCGGTGTGGTATAACAAAATACAAGAACACAACTTTATTACTTATTTGTGACAAAAGAATTTGCAAATTTACAAAACTAAATTTTGTTTACTGCATCTGTCTTTGATTTCGTAGCAAAAACATAATTTGTTGTGCAGGCATTTACCCGAGTTTCCTGAATGCAAAACAGAATCTTCCATTATTATAACATAGATATTGAAATGTTTTCTGGCTTGCAATAATTTTATTATATAAGCCAACGTAAAGAAACAAAGTGTTTTAATCTGGAACTTTAACCTCAAATTTTGATTCCTAAATTTCATGATTTTGGCAAACTACTGTACCTTCTTTGTCCAAACATGCACCAGATCGGGTACATAACGTCAGACGTTTTCTGTTGTGGCAGCGGGTCTTCCGGCCTCATTACGCGGCGCTTTATGGTTTCCTCTGGCCTGTGTGTAACCCCAACTCCAAGTAAATCGAGAAGGTGCCTGACGGCTTCTGAGAATTCTTTCACTTACAACAGAGCTTACCAGAAGTAAGGCTGGTGGGGTTTAGTCTCTCATTTTGCTTGCGTATGCACAGGTTGAAAAAGTTGCGCGGGAAGCAATTCACCCTCAGTACCCGTCGAAGAAATTGAACCTCAGCAAACTGTTCTTCCATTTCATTCATTGCAATTCGTCTCGACGTGCAGGTATAGCGCCCTGAGGCAAATGCTTTTGTGACTGATTTGGTGCTTGTTTTTGAAACTCACTACTTGTGTCCTATCCGTTACTTTCCTGAACACTTTGGTTTTCAGGCCACTAAAATCTATGCGGCAAACTAGGTCATCCAGAACGGCCCCTGGTCATTTTCTTTCTCCTCCATTGTTACTTGAATGTCCGGAAAGATGATTTGGGAATTTCAGGTAGCCCACAGGCCAGATGCAAACACCAGGTGATGAGTCATGAGACTGAAAGTCCCGCTGGCGTCGTTTGCTCGATTTGGTGCAGTTGTGGACATAGCAACTACGTCGGAGAAACCGTGAGATTGCACCAGCAGTGAATGGCCGAGCACGCGGCTGCGAGGAGGAGGAAATACGGTGGCTCTGGAGTTGCAGCTCACTTAATGGCACCTTGCCATATTTTTCACTTTGAGGAGACTGAAAGCCTCACAAGATGTGATATCTGCGTAAGCCGTGATCTGCCTAAGTCATGGTTATCCGGCCCACAGTCAATAAACAAGCACAATGAACTCCGGTTTCCTTATTTCGCATTGAAGCATCAGCTGAGCAGGGAAATGGGTCATGTGGGGAGGCCATTGGTGGCCAAAATCCCAATGAAAGTGAGCCAAATTGCTGGGGCCTTTTCATGGACTTTTACAACATGGATGGTAAAATTATGGATGCTAAAGACTCGGACGTGGAAGGGGAAGCTATCATAGCATCAATTAAGACATTCATTGGTGATCGCGATAGCGGTTTATTGTAGTACGCATGTGATCGCGTGACCAAAACGTACTATAAAGCCTGCTCATCTTGTGCATCTTTCACCCTTCCTTCAACAACCACTTTAATATTTCCTATGCAACAGCTTAAGGTAGATAAATAGCACCTAGTTCTATTTTAAGAAGTTACGAATGTGGCTGTGATTTTCCAGTATAAATGATGCGAGTAAATTGTAAATATCCGTGAGATTTGACAACATCCGTTTAAGTCATATTTATCAAGTTAAACGTGAAAACTATGCTTTTTTAATCGTGTCATCGAGACACAACAAATTCAAATATAAAGCATACGTAGGTGGTGGACAAGGTTCTTTATTGAACCTACATCATAAAGATTACCTTAATTATAAATACGCAAACAGTAATGCATGAACTACGCCAAGAACGATATAAAACACTTTCAATAAATTTGTCATAAATTTCTCATAGGAACACGATCCTATTCAATAATTGCCATGATCTCCGGAGCTTTCGTAAAAAGATGAGTTTAATGAAAGTTCACATAAAGATGCAAACTAGATATGTCACCTATTGGATTGCTAGAAATAATCACAAAATTAAACTTCGATTCAAACATCTGACTAAAGTAGCGTTGCTCTATTGATTATGATTCAGTAACGTCCGTCCTTTTTTAGACGAAGTAATTGACAGGTATTTGTTACACCTTCCATTATGTGATGTTGCCTTCATTTATATTACTAATTTCTTACATTAAATGTCAATGCAGTTATAAATTCAACTACATTTCGTTGGAATCCTGCACCACATGTTAGTTTTCAAACTCATTTTCTAATTTTTAAATTGTTAAGAGTACGGAATAACGTCTTTAATATATATAAAATTCGCTTGATTGTAAATAAAGCAGTTTATTTGGTACGTATTCATGTGATTGTCAAGCTTTTAATGTATTCTTCAATTTGTAGAGCAATGCGCTTCTTAATTCTTAAACCTATTAAGGTGTCAGTTTACTATGTAATCTATTAATTTGTGAGCATTGTTTGCATGCAAATTTAATGACAATTTATCCCGTACTTTTAAAAAAATGTCGGGTGGTGTACTGCTTTAATTATTTTTTTCTCTCTCCTCAATTTATGATTTTTTTCAAGATTCCCACTTATGAGCCATGTTCACTCCGAGTTTCAATATGCCTGCACTTCTATGACCTGTGATATAGTATTAAAGTAACGTAATGAGCTTTATATTAATTAAACGTTTTCTTCTTAATGCTTCCAGGAACAAAACATTAGCCTATGTCCGAAACTCGGGGAGAAAGAAATCTGTAATATCAACAGTGATATACGTTAACCTATTTTATACTAACACAATTAAAATTGTTAGCTTAGGCACTCAGTGTTAGCCGTAAAGAGGATTTCCATTGCTGGGCTGCCTATGTTATCCTAAGAAGTATGCGATTCAGCTGCGTTCTTATTGAAATATTCCACGAATTTGTGATTGGGTGTGCTTGTAGACAACAGCATTGAGGTACATAAAGTGATTTAACGCAGGCCGGAGGAAATGGGTGAATGCAGACGTGAACCTCGAGTGGGCAAGTTACGCAAATACTTGGCATTCTTCTGGTAATTGCTTAAAACCGGCGAAAGCACAATATTCATAACACACCCCGTAATATCTCTTCCGCCGAAATACGTGTAGCGTTCCCTGCAAGCGTGTCTAAGACCTTGATTAGGTGTCATATTATTTCTTCCAATAGCAAAAAGGGCGAAAGTGTTTGATCAACATCAAAGCAAAGATACTAAAATAGGATCAGCAATTTCGAACGTTAAGACTATTTTAAATTCCGCAAAAAAACAACAGAAGGCCAATTAGTTATAAATTGCTCTATTTTCGGTACAAACGCGCTTGATTTCTAAATGTGGGCACATGAACCTAGTTTCCATACATCGTGTTACCAAAAAAACCTATTTGATTCGGTTTTCACCATTCATTATAAAGATATATCAGAAAGAGATTGTCCATCAGCAAACATTGAATGTATGAACCCTAAATCTCGAAAGAAATTTTAAAATTGTGCTATAATAATAAGTGATATTTTAAACAAACATGTAGTTATTTTGATAAGAGATGTTGAAACTACTGATAATATATCTAATTCTGACAAAATTTTTATTGATTGAAGATTATGTTCAGTTAGCAGGGGACAAATATCTTCATCGTTTAGGCTCTTAAACCTTTGCAGGGAGACATCAATAGAGATAGAAGCAGTCACAGAATAAGCCAAAGTATACGGTACCTGCAGACAAATCCCTTTACAGGCACCTTCAGAGTTTTGTTACTACTCATTGATTGGTTCTAACTCCTATACATTCGGCTTAAACTTTTGTTACCTCTATGCCCAAACGTGAACTTCTACGTGAATTTGTTGGCCTGTGTCAAAAGAAATTATCCGTGCTTGACCAGCCTTCCGTTAAAGGACAATTAACTGGAATTCATTGAGAAAAAAGAGGCCGTGATTACAGTTAAAAACTGTTTAAATTACAAACGTTTGAAAATATGTCTTGAACGTTTTTTAAAAAAAGGAAAAAAATAAAATTGTCTGAGAAAACGTGTGGTGAATAATTCATGAAATTTAAATCCTGTAAAATCACACAACTGTTGACATAATCTGCATTCTCTTTATCGTATAAGGACGGTAAATCCATCTTTCACCAGACATTTATGGTCAGAAGGGCATTCCCCATGTTGGACAAAACTGCATATTTGTTTCTTTCTTAAATTTTTTTAAAATAAAAAATGACAACGATGACAATCTTTCGCATTTTGATGACTGAATAACTTAATATTGATGACGAAACGGATCAAAAAACAAAGGTCGTCAACTAAATCTCACATACACTACTGTATCTGAATTACTTGATCAGTGGAAATTTCTAAAAAAGCACCAAGTCCTGCCAAAATGCAAAACCAGTGAGCATTTTCAAAAACAAATGTAACCCACTCTTCATTTTCCGCCAAAAAATTGGCTTACATAGTTTGATTAACGTTTAGCAGTTGGCGGGGCATATTATTGATAATCAATAGGCAAACTGTTAGGAAATTACCTTGAACAGAGATAAGACCATCCAGGAGGCTGCTATAAAAACGCCGTAAAAATCACTAGATCTGCATTAAAAATGAAAAATACCAGTCTACCTTATCGTACTTTCGGCGGCAAAACGAGGTATAAGATAAATTAGAATAATAATTTCACCTGGATGTTCCAAGGCATTTTGTACTGTTAAAATTTCCGCAAACGTTCAAGATTTTGGAAAATTGAGAAAGTATTTTAGGATATTCCAGTCATCCATAGATGCAAGTATTTTTGTGCACTTATTTTCATAATCATACAATTTCGGCCCCCCTTGCGCATATTCCGAATGCTGAAAATATTTAATTTTTTTGTTCTAATTTAATTTGAAAGCCTATTTAATTGCAAAAATATTTTTTAGATGAATGGTAAGGAAATTTGGCCTTCTAAGTTAATCACAGAGCATATTCCTAACTGTGGTTGATTAGTGTGCCCGAAACATCCTTTATTAGATCTTCAGTAATAGAGCTGTTGGTGTATTAGGACCGTATCTCACCTTTTGTGAGCTTAACGATGCAAATCTATGCGTTAAACGGAAGCAGCACAGTGAGTTCGTCTGATGAAGGCAAATTGATTAGGATGATTTGTGTATTCATTCCGAATAAGTGGATAAAAATGTAAAGTGGATGACAGCAGTCAACATCGTCCATGTCTCAATATTAGCGCCTCAGTATCGAGGACAGCGGCCGGTGGCCTAGGTAGGAACTAAGCTTGCTGCTGTAAGCAATCCACATTTGAATTGAAGCAACAGGCTACTTAGACTCGCTCTTCTATTATATTTCTATTTTTTCGGAGCCGTAACATTAAAATTATATTTGTTCTTACAACCTACTTATTAGTCGAGTCTTAAAACAGTCAGGACGAAGCCAGTTGATATGACCCTTAGACAGTAATGTCGTACTCAAAACAGGAAGTACATTGTATTTGTGGTTGATGATTGCATCTTACATCAGTGATAATAAGGACGATTCGAGTAGCATTGGTGACAAGTGTACATGATAATAGGAAGCAAATAACAACAAGCCAGGTTAATCTTAAGTATCGAAATCTCAAAATTCTGCGTCGAATAGTATTCGGTAATCGTCGAGAATTTTAAAAGAAGTTAAATAAGGACTGACTCCTTGTGAAAACCAAAAGACTGGCACGGACCGGATGAATACAAAAAAAATGAGGGCATAATTTATTTCCGTTTTCATTGGACAGATTCCCATGGTAAATAACAAAGACGTTTACACAACGTTGACTAACACTTAACATCTTCTCAGGTCTCAAGTACATTTTCAGTTAGCCTAGGTATAAAATTGTGCAAAAACACTCTTCTGACGTAGCCAAACTCACTGTATCAATCCGAAAGAAAAAGCATATGAGGCCCCATACCTCGGTGACCGATTTAGACAAATTTCAATCCAAAAGAGTTCAAAAGTTGATCCTAAAAATTTCACTCCACTGGTGCATACTTTTAACAGCATTTTTGATATCAAATGCCCCACTAAACAAAAGGAATAAAATGCGATGTCAAAGCAAATCAGTAACATCCTTTTGAAATCTAAACCACTTAAAACTGTTCAGGTGCATTCAAGTGACGATTATTAATGGCATGTTAGTTCAGAAGTAGCATTTAACTGTAATTTTATCACAGAAATAACGCATGTGCGCATCACGCCTACACTAACACAGGTGGGCTGTGCCACGAGGTATGACAAGTGGCACCCCGTAGCGTTCAAATAAGTCTTGAGTTTAATGAAGCAGTTACAAAGATATTCACCTACGTCACGTGCAAGACAATTCGAAAATGATGGCCCTGTGGAGCTTAGATTGGAAATCACTTATTTGCTGAAATACTCTGTGAAGTCAAGTCTCATTACCTGCCAGTGGCATTTATTCAAAGCATACTCTCTATAATTGTCGAATGCTGTGTTTCTCATTTTATCACTAAATACGTTAACTTCACGTAGGCTGAGGCTCAGGAAAATAAAGATATGCTTTCGTTTATGGATATATCTTTTTGATCTCATCTATTAAATGCACATGCAATGGGTATACTTGGTTATATTCCTGTATAATATAGTTTTTTTTAATTTTCACTTGAATACTTTTTATGTTGTAATTCTGTTCCGCTCTTCGAGTGCTGTCGCATTTAGCAATTAAATCGAAAAATTACCGGATTATATATGTTTGTTTGTTTCTTTATTTTCACTGGCGATACATATATCACTTGTCTTGATATTTTGCGTGCGATCACTGCCTTTGCAGGTTCCATTAATCTTCACCAGTAATGAGCTGTTGCAGTGGAAATCTAACGCTTGAGTTAAAGCAGCAGTCTAGGTAAGCATGATTTACTAAAGTATTTCTCTCTTATTAAAATTTATTTGATGAGTCTTAGTGCCAATGGCCATATTCTTTGATGTTTTTAAATAAACGTGCGAGCTTTTCAGTTTAAATTAGCTTAAAAAGTGAATAAAATATACAATTCACCAACTGAGTAGTAGGCTCAATTCACGATTGCATATTTAAATTGTTTATCTTCCGCAAATTTGCTAAATTTGGCACAACCATGGATGAAAATGGATAATGAATTTGTAAACTGTATCACTATCTCAAATATATCAGTTAAATTGCCTGAATTTATTGGCAGGCACCTTAAAAGTAGGGTGTTTATGGATGACAGATGTCGAAGCATAAGACTAACCATGGCCCAACCGTTCGAGTATATCCCAGAAAGTTATGTATAATGACGTCACATCAAAACGCCATAAAGTATGCTGAATATCATTTTAAAGTGCATATTCTGTCCATATACGTCACATCTTATCATCATGATAGCCTTGATAATTTAGGCGAACAGTTATTTTTAGCGTTGTTGTGGTTTGAATATTTCAGCCACAGTACCGTGGAAGATTAAACCTTCTCTTAGATTTAAACAAATTTAATAAGACAATTTATTCTGATTTGATTCTCCAAAAATCATTTTCGCCTGATTCAAGAATGAGCAATGTATTGCAGGGTTTGTTCGTAGTAAACAAACAGTATTTAATATCGTTTTGCGGAGTTTTTTGCCTCACCCGGCAGTACAAATTAATAAGATATTTCTATGAAGAAATTTGGAAATTCAATAGACATGCCACCAGCACTTTTTAACGTGTGATTAGCAGCAGCTGATAAAGCCATATGCTGGCAGATTATAAATCACTTTAACCGATAATTTGAACAATATTGCACTGAGTATCTTCTAACAATATTGTTTCTATGATTTACCTAAATTTTGCTCATTTAAATTTAATAAATTTGCACTTGTTCAATAAAAAGATAATCAGACCTGCCAACTGAGCTGTATTATTCCAATAATGGTTCAACGTTGTTAAGCCTATTAAATAAAGGAAACCTCATTTTTTAATTAATTTATTTTGCAAATAAGGCAGAAATTGATGAACCGTAATCTAATGTAAGATAATGTGCGCAGCACAGACGAAAACGGAATTTGTAACGTCAAGCTGCCCAAACTGCTGACAAACGAGCATTTTAAATTCTTTCGAGTTTTTCATATAATCCACATGTAAACGTGATAGTAACCCACGTTGCGTAACAACACAGTACCACTACAACTGCAAGTAATCTTGCTGAACCTTATCTTAATTCGTATATAGTCAGCAAGGCCTTATTAGTTGAGAAGTTATTTGTTACGAGAAACGCAAAAGTGTATTTCAATGAATTTTATTTATTTAAAAAATTATATTTTCCTATAATTTCAGTTATTTTTGCGCGAGACTATTGAAGAATATTATATTTACTCACCTAAAGAGCGAACACTACCAATAAAGGTACATTAAGTACAATAAAGTATATAAAGTTTATTTAGATTTTTATTTTTCGAGGGTTAATAAAAATAGAAAACAAACTGTATGATTAATAAGGGGATGCCAGTCAGGTTGGAGTAGCTTCGGTAAGAGGGTTGTGCACATTACTGTGTATCTTTTTCCGTCAAAATAAAATATAAGTGATAACAAATATGTTCAGGACGAAAACATATCAAATATAAGACCAATCACGTGCAAACGATATGGCTTTAAACTAAAAATAACTTTGTATTTCATAATTTAACTTTTGTTTGAAAGGGGTTTATTTGCTGACAATGTTGAGGAATGGGAAGAGAATATATTCGATGGATGCATATGGTGCTAAAATTGCACTAAAAACTGGCATAATGTTTGAACGTTGTCCTAATTTCATTAAAGAAATACGTTCTATTGTCTGTTTCATATTCGAGGTATACACCTCTTACACAATCGCACCTTTTATTCTTATAACAATATATGTCAGGCTAAAAGATGTTTCGTTAACCACATGGTAAATTTGTTACTTGCTTGACTTTAAGACGCCAATCAGCCATGCATAAATATTCCTACCTCAATGACGTCATTGGTTGGTGAATTGGGGTGCTAACTGAGGCGGAAACCTGCATTGCCCTTGCGCAAGCTTATATTTGGTGCCAAAAGATTCTTCCGGCATTCTTTTGCGTTCAGTAAAAAAGGGATGAAAATACATTTTGTCACCATGCATATTTATTCACTTACTTATTTATCATCAAGTGTGCGCATAAGAAACATATTTTTTGGAAAATAATCCTAAAATATTTTCTCCATATGAACAACAATCTTTAGAATATTTCAGTATAGATGTCTATTATTTCGATTTAAATAACGTGGTAACTGGCGTTTTTGGCATAGAATGAATTAAAAATACTTGCCAATGTTTTACTTATAAACATTTCAATCTATTCAGATTTTAAACTAATAAAAGGTATGCAAATAATATAAATGCGCGTCAGGTAATTTATTTGGTAATCATAAAGGTAGAAGGGTTTTGCCAAACAGTCCAGTCGAGACGTTTGTGAGGCCTTGCCTTTGCATGCCTTTTGTATTGATCAGTGGGTCCAAGTTGCGCAAAGGCTTATATAGCGCTTGTAATTTTCATAACGTTGGCGGATATGCATTGCTTGTATACAGCTTCTACCTTGCACATAATTCCATCTAACAATTGCACAAAACGAATGCAGATCAGGCTTTTATGTGAGCGTCTCGATTAAACAGACAAATAAAATCAACACCATGCCACACATGAGATGATATTTTTGGTTACGCTCACCTCCCCTTTATTGCACGCGCCTTAATTGACTCATTTAAATGTCATTTGAAATATTTGGCTTTACTTAAGCAAAGCTAAATTGACTGCGCTTTATACTTGCCAAAAGGCAGCCAGTGGTATATATCAGCATTTCATTTGCCCCAATGTGGGTTAGTTAAGATTAAAATACACTAATTGATTAATTCATTTCTGAGGAGAGTAAAGGCAGAGACATTAATGTTGGAGAATGTTCTAGAAAGCAAACAGGTCATGTTAACGTAAGTCCTAGTTTGGTCTTTCTGGAGTTTTAGTTCTAAACAGCAGGACATAACGTTTCGTTTTTAAAACGAGACATTGCCACGACCACTGCACACTGGATGGCCTTCCAACTTTTGCCTACGTTTGCCCAGCCTATGCACCCTTGTTGCCATCGACCTTTGCGCAAAACTTAATTGATTAATCGTCATGCGGCTACATATTGCGCAGATATTTGATCGTCAATTATCAACAAAGTAGTATATAACTTTGCTTAGATTAGAGTAAACGCGTTTCCATAAAAATGTAACTTTATTAGATAGACAAACAATGAAATGTATAGATAACCGTTCCTATATCTGACGTCTATCAATGTTTTATGCAAACTGGAATACTCATATTTGCAGAGAATATTTCCTGCGTGCCAATTGAATTCAAATATGGCACAGAAAATACATTGACGTACCTTTAGCAATTTTAAGATGCCATCGCTAGGAGATAATAAAACGTTTTTCACAGATTATCCAACCGTATGTACAGTTAAGGTTAATATTACTTGACTAAAAAACCTCAAACCATAATAATCACTTTCAGGATGAGTTTTACTTTTTGACAAGAAAACGAATCCAAAGTACATACTGGCCTGTATAATTCCACATTCAGATCAACATGGTTAAGCTTATTTAATATCCCAAATTTCTTATTTTTTATTTCAAATATTTTACAATGGAGGAGCACGTGTATGTAAGATTTACGAATGCCAAATAGAAACTTTTAATCTAGATGAACGTTTAAACCTCTGTGTAAATGCGTTAATTCAATTACTGTTTAATATATATTTAAGCGTCAACATGTGCTTGACTAGTATACAACAAATACTTTAGCAAAAAATGGGGTGCATATTCACAAAAACCCAACTATTTTAGGCAAAACCGGTTTTATGCGTTAAGGTTTATAGTATTATCAGCCAGAGATAAAGCAGAAGGACCGTAATTATTGACTGTGTTGGAAGAAAGCAAAGGATATAGTAAGCGTAGGCAAGCCCATGCACCTAGCCGAGATCATATTATGCCAACAAGGAGTTTGATTCTAATTGACGTTATGTCTCCTGACTGTGACTTGAAGGGAAAGAAACACCATTATGCCACATTATTTATAACGTCATTCTACTGTAATTTTTATGAGAAAACAATAGCAACAGCGTTGTCATTAAAAACTGAAATTCACGGGTTACTTAAACATTATTATCATTATGTCATTGGTTTTATTGTAAATATTGAAAAAGTCATTTCAAATCAATCGAAAACTGTGCTAACATAATATATGTTTACTTATAATATTCAAATGTCCTTTATCAACGATGTCATCGATGTCCATTTTGAGAGTAATAGTCACGAAAAGCATGTGTTTTAGGAATCAGTCGAAGATAAGGGTAATTAACACACCTAATGAGCAGGGTGTGGAGGCTTAATTCCCTATGCACAATTAACAGTTCTAGATCTTCTCACTGTGGTTCGAAATTAAGGTCATTATTGCTGGTGCATATGCATAGGATCTGTTTGTTATCGTGCTTTAGTAACCTCTGCTGGTGATTGGTTTCATATCAACCGAGAGATTTACTGAATCTCTTACACTTTTGATACAGTGTTCAAACAATTTGGTCCTTGGTCATACAGCGCTGGAGACTCTTTCTTTGCCAAACGTGCAAACCCTTTGAACGTGAAATGTTGGTCTTCACCCGCGTACTACGTTACCTTCTGATGGTTGGGTAATGATGGAATAGATATTTTATGCCAAAGATTGCATCACGTTTATCTAATTTGCCATGCAGGCAACGAGAATGGTTTATTTGTAGCTGAATACATACCAATTTATAATGGCAATCAGTCGTTCCGCTTTGCTTTGGGGTTCATTATTGACACCCTCCAGCAGCCGCACAGCAGCGTATAGTCACAGGGGCAGATAACGAATGCCAATATAGACAACGGAGACTGGAATAGTCATTTCCGGCTCGTTAGACATAACGAGCCCGTCATACCCCACCCCAGGTTATGCACCATCCAAGGCTTTAACACGTGACCTAAAAGTACTGACGGCGCATTTGCCGACTTAAGGGTTTCCAATTAACATGCCTTTGTGCAGAGATTGTATGAAGTGGTTCAGCAAATAGTCAACGAAGGCCCTTATTGAAGCCTTCCATGGGCATCGAAATCCAAGGCCATCATCAAGCAGGATAAAGTGCATGCGCCTTTATCATCGATCATCGTCCATCGTCAATGATCCTCAAATGACAAAAGCCCCTCTGGTTCTAAACAATAAAACAAACTTTAGAGCAATTTAAGAAGCTGACGGAAATTCGGCATAGAAAGATTTAAAAAATTAAACTCGCTTAGCATATTTACCCTTTAAATAGTATATCAACGCTATCATCAAGAAGGAAACAGTTGAGATTTTGATAGGCAAGCAACGATCAACTGTGAATTCGAACAAAAAATACAGTGAGATAGTTAAAGCTCTGTGTGGTAAGATGTAACTCTCGTTCATTTGGCTCATTGTCCAATGGGTTGTGATAGGGACGATCAGCAATTTTAGTAATAAATAACATATAGTTTAAGAGGCTTTATTAATTTGAACATTAGTGCACACACTGCAAACAATGTGAAGCTTAAACGCATCTGCAGAAAAAATTGCTTTACTCTCAGTTTCTGATAAAGTATTAAGGAAATTTAAAAGCTACACAGACTAATTTACACTAATTGAATGATTTTATTTTCTTAGGAATTAAAAATCAAACATTTTTTAAAAGCATGTATCTGGTAGAGCACAATATGAATTTAGGCAGGTTAAGGGTCTATTTTAAATTACAAAGTTACACAGACTGAGTTTAACCAATTTCGGAATAAATATATAGGCCAGTTTCAAAGCAACGCAGACAGACATACTTATATAAATTAACACTATGAAATTGATTAAAAAGTATGATGAACTTACTTATCCCAGAAAAAAACAATTATGACAGAAAGTAAATTCTACACAATCTACCTTACTGCATATTCATGATAAGCTCCTAATGACATAACATTGTAGCATTTGCTTACCAACATGAGATATCAAAAGACAAAAACCATTTTAATGTATTTCTGAATAAAGCATATTTGTAATAACGCAGTTTAGACGGAATGCCTGCTCATATTCCGCATACGAGCATATAGCTAGGATTAGCGAGGGGATTTAAAAGTGTCTCTTGTGACAGCCGGCAGCGTCAAAACGGATCAGCAGTTAAACTCCTCAGTCACCAAGAACGTTGGCTACTTCAGCATTAAGATAATCCGCGAAGTAATGGAAATTGGGGTGTCGGATGAAAACGCACGCATTGTCTGACATTGACATACAGAGCTAAGTGCAGTTACGTTTGGTTGGCTCACAACCTCAAAAATTGCCGACAGATCTGATAGTGCGACACCTTTTGACAAAGATTTTCCCGCAGGCTTTCGACATCCTAGAAGAGGGATACATAGTGTGAGAACGACGGAGGTTAATACACGTTATTTTAAATGTTTCACCCAAAACATTATTAAAATGATGACTTTATCGACTAGGGGAATAGGATAAGTTAACAGATTATTCAAAAGTCAAATAGTTAAAATAGACATCTATTGTGGAAGGCAGTTGTAATCTAAGTTTCTGTATTTATATCGCTTTACACGTAAGGTAGCATGCAAAGAATAAAACTATAGAGCACTAATATGCCGATCAAAAAGCACGTGTTAATGACGAAAACCTTGGCACATTGGGCAGTAAGATTTCGGAGTTGAGGGAATATTCATCATCAACAATTCGCTCCGCAAATGTCTTGACTGTATTTAACTGTCGTTTAAGTATCGTATTCATGAAAACCATATACGAAAAATGGTAGGAGAATAAAATTATTGGACGATGCGTTTCAAAATCAGTAACATCTTTTTAAGCGAAGCTGGCAAAATCACGTGAGATCAACAGAGGTTGAGGTAAAGAATTAATTATTCTATGGTATTTCTCTCAAGCCAAAAGACCGGGTTTCGAGTGTGTGTGTGTTTCGAATACCTTAAAACCCGCACTGGATGCACGAGTTCTGCATATTAAGTATGCTTGCGTTCCAGTTTTTTTCGAAAACCTTATGAAAAAATAAACTGTTACGTGAATAACTAGAACATTCGGCATTTTGCGTGATCCACTGGTATCTTTCAGCGTGCTCATATAAAATATGCCATGCTTCATCAAGACCAATGCGTCAAAGATGTAAATGATAAGTGTGTGCACGAAAAACACCCTTTACTAGAGCTTCAGTGATAGAACAGCAAGTCTATCACCGGTAGATCTCAACTGTAGTGAGCCAAGGAATGCATTTCATTAATGGAATTTCAGCTGCATTCTAGTTTACGCTGAAGAGTACACATTAATTTGATCAGTTCATAGGCCGTTTCCACATAAAGTTTTTTATTATTTAGAAGAAAGTTTCTTCCTTGTAAACGGCATATGACTTAAAAAATAGCCACTTACGTTTACAGGTTTTTAACTTTATATCCCTAACGTTTATAAGAGACAGAGAGATACGCTTTGAATCTAAGAATTATTAAAAATATTCAGCAAAAATATAAATGGCTCCATTTACTAAGATAAAAGGATAAGTAAACATTATGTGCAAGAATCAAAGAGTCAAAAACGGACACTAGTGGGGAGACAGTTCCAGTCTCAGCTTTTTTATTTTAGTCTCTTCACACATAAGGAAGCGTGCTAGACATGGCTAAACGGAGCGCTGGTATGCCGTTGTACGGCAGGCTTTATGGCGAAAGCCTCAGCGAATCAGACTGGAAGACTTCACAGCAATCAGCTCAGAGTGCAGGGGATGGGTTATATCATCAAACATTCGCCCAGCAAATTATTTGATCATCGTGAAGTGTCGTTTAGTTATCAAATCCACTAAAACAGTATACAAAAACACCAGCAGCAGTAGAGAGCATTCGAAGAATAAGTTTTAAATTTATAAAATCCTTTTAAGCAAAGCTGGAAAAATCACGGATTAAAAATAAAGGATGAGGGGAAGAACACAGGCTTCTATAAATCGACAGATAAGGGCTTGAGGTGTGTGAAATAAACTTAAACTGCAATTTTAATATAAACAATTACGAAATTTTGTAAAAAGAGTATCGATATGCTGGGAGAATGAAAGATGGAATGTCAGAGTAACGCCAACTTACCAAAAAAAGGATACCTCGTTGGGTAGGACGGCTAAATATGGAAAACTAGGGGATGGCCGCAGGTGAAAAACACATTGGACAAATTATCATGGTTGAGGTTAAGACCATTATCTTACAAACAACCTGAAACATGGTCAAGGCCATACTTTAGGCACTAAAGGTATGTCTGAGTTTTGAGAGGATGACCAACAACCACGTCATCGGCATATTTCATGTACGGACAATCGTTTGGTGATCTCAAATCATCAGTATGAAGGGAGAAGAGGTGAGGGGATAAGATGGCTCCTTGAAGAACACCACAGTTGTTTGGAAGGACAGTAGATTTTCGCTTGCCGGATTGTACGAATTGAGTGCGGGAAGTAAAATAATCTTCGAGCCAAGAGACAACCCAGCCGGGAGAGCCAGACGCGGATGTTTTTTTAAGAAGGAGATGGCACGGGATGGTGTTGAAGGCAAATTAGTAGTAAAGAAATGCGCTTGTGTACGCATGCATTACGCACGACGTATTGCTGTAATTTGCAGAGTAACATATTCAGTCCAACGTTAACCAAAAACGCCATGCGAATTTGAAATAATGCATTCACAAGATACATTTTGCCATAGTTGACAGCTGTTAATACTGTCAGTTCACAGCCTAGTCAGCTAAGGTTACAACTACGATGAAACTTAATTCATAAATGGACCTCAATCTCTGATATTTGTAAGACATTTAGTTTATTTCTTGTATGTTTGACAATTAAGTGGCAATGTTTATAAACAGAAGAGGAAATATAGAATGAAGTCAAACTGCGAGTACTAATATTTAAACACGGTAGTAATGTTTGCAATATGTGTCTTGAGCAACGTGAGATAACGTTCTCATTTATTTTATTTTCATTTGTTAGGATAACAATTTTTGCAATGGTTCTTCTCTTAAGTGAGACATAATAATATATATTTCACTATTGTAGGTTCGATATGTTACTTATTACGAGTGTTCACTACCTGTTATGTACACTGCATGTCAGTCATACGCAAAAATGTCAACTTTATTGACGATACATTGAAGTGAATTTTGATTTCAAAACCAATAACAAGATGTGATAATATTATTAAGTGTGTAGTATGCATGAAGATCTGGTACATATTTACTTACCTACTTTACTTTTTAACTATTTTTAATTGGTAGCATGTTAGTTGTTATTTGTGAAAATCAATTGCCGCAAAATGCTGCGGGAGTATAATTTAATATTATGATTGATCTTTAGTTTGTATAACCTATCAAGATATACAGGATAGCTGAAGTTTATTTAACATATCTTGGAAATAAATCCTTGAAATATGTCTTAAATGTGGAAAAAAATATAAGGTTATCAGCTGGTAATTAAGCGCCCATGTAGCCCTTTGAGATTGCCTGATATTTTTGTCCATCTTAACGGCGAGGGTCAGCATCTTAGGTTATATATATTTAAGATGGAACTTACAAAAAGAAGAGCCATCGGATTGACAATTTCTGGTTTATAAGCCATCTCGAGTCAGAAATACACATCTAAGATACTAACCCGTTACCGTTGGTTATTAAGTCAATCAATTTTCCATGACCAAAAATCGTACAGTTATGTATAAGTTGTACATTTAGGTGGAAATCGTTGTCTCATACAATGCACTACCCAATATCGTATAATTTTTATAAAAGGTCAGTACTTATCTATTAACATGGAGCATACCCCAAATATAGCTTGACCATTCGCGCAGTAAGGATGATACAGATAACCTGTATGTGATTCCTCCCTTTGTATTTGGTTCACAATTGAAAAGTTTTTCTGCATATCACTGTATGGTTCTTGTCAGTATTTGGTGGTTTCTGTAAAAAATGATGGTTTTTATATCACAGCGAATTAACATGGAGAGATGTTTGCAATAAGGGATTGTCGAATCAATGCCCCGTTTGCCTTCCGACATACAAATCATAACAAAGCCTTGCAAACATAGACAGAAAAGCAAAATCTGTTAAGTTATTTAACTTTTAATCTCTATTGTTTGGAAATATCGACATTCACTGCAATGCTAACAATATATTTGTAATAACATCAAGGTCATTAAGTCTTCATGGTTAACCAAGAATCACGTGAAATGCACTGGCGTATCCCAGAAAGTAGAAACATATTCTGCAAATAAATGAATTTTATTAACTTAACCCGAATGAATTAAAAGCAGCAATCCGTGTGTGCTTGGATTCTACCTTATAACCAGCAAACAACTAGAAGAAGTTATACCGCTTACCAGAAACAATTTTTTGACCATCAATGTGGACTTCGGTTATCGGAAAAACTCTCTTTAATGCGTCGTGTCTAAAAGGTATTTAAAATACAAAATGTCATTTAGCAACTCCCAAATTTATAAAAATGATCACCCAACACAAGTAAATTGTATCGTATAATTTGCAGCAAAAACAATTTTTTTCTGTGACTTCACTGCAATGCAATGAACACATTTCCTGCTACGTTAGATTGGCATATACGCATGTGCAGCCAAATTGCTAGTTAAAATTTGAAGATCTGGTATAAGTTGCTGCTACATTATTTTAGTCGTTAAAAAAATAAGATTAACATTGTCATATCTTCAGTTAATCTTTACGAGTGGACATGCCGTAAACGTTTTTCTTGCAGTTAAGAAAATGCTATTGAAGAAAAGATAGTATATCTCTTTTAAAGATAAATGAAATACCGTACTGATATGAATAATGTCCGGCATAATATTTTTCAATCACCTAAGAGAAAGGCATGATGCAAGAAATTACAAATATTTAATTTACATGTATAGGTGACCACAAGGAAGTCATTATTGTACTCATATCCATTCAGTGATCCTTATCTACATTTTATCACCATTCACTAAATAATATGAGGTTTATATACCCATGTGAATAGTTATCAATTTAGAATACGATTGCATAATATAGCTTGTATAATGTTAAAAAGAATAAAGTGCATCACATGGACATTGTCTTAATTCGAAAATCAAATAAGATTAAACTGTAACTTTTTATGATTAACCCCAGGTGTTCCTGACATTATGCTTCAAATAAATTAAATTGATGTCCTTGTTTGTTATATCCAACGTTTTAAGTTAGTCGCCTTTTTCTATACACTGATTTTTGGTTTCCTTAAATATTCTTTTTCGGCAAAATTGTAAGCGTGAGCCCACAGATTGTTCTTTGCATGCTTTTCCATGTTTAATACGGGTGGTGCTTTTGGTATCCCATTTGTGTACGACTCCTGAATCAACGGACGGTTGGCAGATGCTGCTATAAAAATAGCTGCTCGCTATGAGCACACGTGTCATCTTAGCACTTACTCTAGGCTTCATAAGAGTAAGGAACACAAAATGTTAATTCCGCAACGCAGAGGATTACGAACATTCTGTTAAACGTCTACGTTCCTAAGTTATGAACCCTTGGTTTTCTAAGTGATTGCTTATCATAAACGCAAACATGAAAACTTTTGCTGTTGCTGCAACGTATTTTGGTCCATAAAGGCTATTTGTGGCAATATTTGGTTACATATTAATCACGCGTCCAATTGCTTTACATATCCGTAGGGTACTCTTCTTACCTCCATTTTTTGCCTCCGTCTCACAATCGACCGAACATTCCTTAATGTATGTCTATAAAACCATGCATTTTAAATTTCGGATTAAGTCTAGCGGGCAGTATAGTGATGTAATTTCATAAACTGGCAACCATTGCATCAAATTTTGCTTTCTCTAACAGGTCATTTTTGGATGCCCAATTAAAATAACTGTTCAATCTGAAATGATAAGATATTAAAAGGAAAACCCTCTCAACTCTTAGCACAATTTTTCATAGACGTAAAATGTTATTCATATTTTAAGGCATTATCTAGACGAAATGCACTTGCATAGTAGATCTTGTAAATGTGTTTTTTGTTCTTTTACAACAGGTTCCTTAACTTTATGCTGTAAAGGTGCGTCAAGTTTTAGCATAATAGTCGAACCAGAGGTCCATCCTTCGCAGACAGATGAGTGCAGATAGGCTCGGTGCTTTTCATGATCGCTTTAAATTACATGAACTATTGTAGTCAGTGTACAATGTTGGCAATAAATTTAATCCAAACAAATAAATATTAACTTTTAATTATATTTGCAACATGGCATTCAACAAATGGCCACTATCAATGATGAGGAAATATGATTCATATATGATACTTCGTTTACGGGTTTTTTCGAACTCTTCTGAATCAATGCAACGTAAAAATCTGCTTAACTGCACAGAAAACTTAAAGCAGATAATCACGCTTTAAAACCGAATAAAGAAATTAAATAGTTTTAATCATTTTCAGTTTAACTAATAGGTAATTTTGTTGTTATTTAAAGTTTATCTCCAACATTTCGCTAATAAAAAAAGTTCTGTTCTGCAGAAGACAATCAAAATTAGCAGTATTAATCCCGATGGCATTGCGCATAGACAACATGGAGAACATTGATTTAGCCAAAAATTAAATCTTGCGCTTAAAATAATGTACATAGCCTGGGTAAAGTATTTTTGCACTGCAGAGATTTTGTTTAGACTTTAAGAACTGTCAGTACATGTTGCTTTTAACTTGGTTCACTTTGAAGACTATCCGAACTTGGTGAACGATGGGCGTTTCTAATGCACTAAAGTAAACGCCGATTTATTAAAACAATAAGAGTTTTGTTTTCTGATTATTATACCAGATTTTGCCTCTTTGTCTTCACATTTTATTGATTTATAGCTAAGTGTTTTTTGTCAAAAAGGGAACAACGTGCATTGTTTTACCATGCTGCAATGTTTTACTATGTTTTCAATCCTAATAAGTAGTGACATAAAAGGAGCATTTAATTTAATAACCAAAAATTAAATGAACAGAACAGTAGGGTTTTTTAGTACGTAATCTTTAAATTTCGGAAAGAACGCGGAGGGAGCAAGCACTCGCATTTTACCTCCTGCATTCCAAATGCATGAATTGACAAACAATATAAGGGGAGATTTCTGCTGACTAACACGGTTTTAAAGCTTGCATACCTCATAACCTTTCGGGGACCTGTTACGTTAAAAATATTTTCGAAACCCAATTCCTGGCTGATCTCAAAAGTACGAAGCAAAATTACACAACATATAATGGACGGGTTAATGCATTCCTTTATAAGTTGGAGCATTGGTTGTTAATTGCCCTCAGCAAACATAGTTCGCACAAAATAAAGCTTAATTTGCAATGTTGTCAGTAAATAAGCAGAATTGTGCGAAATTTTCACCGAAAAAATCTGATCGAAGTAAAGGGCATCCCTTTTCCTTCGGGTTTTTTTTGATACTGCTTATAGTTTACAACTTTAATCTCAAAGTATACAAAAACAATATTTACAAATTTTCTTTGCAATTTGACCTGTATTCCACCCCATTCATTAAACAAGTTCGTTATTCCACTGCAGAGTTCAGTTTTACATAAGAAAGTGCACTTCAGTTCAGTATCATCCAGGTCTCGATCAAAAAATGAACTATCAGTCAATTCTCCCTTAATAATGCTTAAGTATATTAAAGTGTGTCAGTCAAATAGCTATCTGGACATGAGTTTTGCGTTCCATTGGACACGATAGCGCTCAAGAGCCGCGAGAATAACAGGTACCGAAGATACCCTATCCCTTTAAATGGCAACCAAAATTCTGAAGTGAGTTTTTGATTCAAACAAATAACTAAAGTGAGGTTGTCGTAATGCGTACCATGCAGCAGGCGTCCAAAATATTTAAGTCAGAAAAAGATTCTGGCTATTGAAAGAGCTTTTTTCTGACTGACCGCGAAACTAATACTCTGTTACTTCAAATTTTGTTTTGTAGAAAGCCCAAAAAATAATATTATTTTTAGTATTTGGTTGAAAGAAACTTGCGAACTTTTTAACGGGCGGCATTCAGTTGTTAAATGTTTTTAAATTTTTGAAAGTTTTTCTACATTTCCGGTCGTTACATTTTGATTTACAGTTTTCAATGTAATGCTGTATTCATTCCGTGAAAGAAAAAATCACAAAATTCTTTACGGCATGACTTAGAGTTCACATGGTTGTAGTAAACTGTTTTAATGGATTTGGATCATCAGCATACATTTAAGGATACCTTAATATTTTCTCATTTAAATGTCTTCAAAAAACCACTTGATAATTCATTATTTTGAAACAAAATGTACCCTTTTTCAACCACAAAAATGAAAAACGACAATATTATCTATCAAACGAGTAAACAAATTACATTTATGTGAGATGTTTTTGTAAAATATGTTTTATTTGATAGACGCGTCGAAATTCAAAGACTAAATGGAAACGTTTTTATGCACACAGTTTGCTGGTGGTCAGAAAGAAACTCTTTCAAAAGCCTTAAAATAACTGTAATGAAAATAGCTTGGGATTAGGCTGCACGAGACTCAGAATGACAACCATACTTAATTTATATGTTTAAAGCGAAAGCACACTCCAAAATATCGATTGACTATTCTTTAACTAGGAAACCTGCCGTTTATAATCTTATGATAGCCTAGAAATGGCGTTTGATCGCTGATATGTTTTAATTGGTTAAACTATCTGTTGTTTATATTAAGAATGAAATTCAATTGCTAGAGCAAAAGGTTTTGTAATTTTGATTTTAAGATGCTCACTCTAACGCACAATCAAACTCATCAAGTGATATCGTGTATGATTAATAGAAACCCGCTCAGACAATTGAAATTCTGATTTTCTTGCAATCATGCAGCTATTTTTATAACAAGCCTCCACATTCGATTCAAATATCCGCTCTTGTTGTAGTGCTTAACTTCGGTCGGAAACAATTTTTAATTTTAACTAATCGGTCCATATTTTTCCATTGTGCATAACATAATCACTGTTTTGCTGTAAAATAAATTTTCAATTCGTTATAATAATAAAAAAGGCACTCAATATATCAAAATTTTAGTATTCTGCGAAAACAACAATCTTAAAATTTTCAAACATCTATGTATGATAGTAGTTTACGCTGTACTTGTATCTTGAAAGTAACAAATTTACTTACATTCACTGGGAAACGCAATCAAATCAAAAATGTGTAATTCATCTTTAATTTAATTTTAGCATCAAATTCGAGAGTTTTGCGATAGCGGTAGAAATGCTTAAATTAAATTATAAGACATAATTAATTGGCAGCTGACAAAAAGTTCGCATCGCCAACAGGTTTGAGAGGCACGATAAGGCAACGAACACGAGATAATGGCATGGGGACAGTAGCGACAAAATGCAGGCACATCACTTCGCAGACTAATCTGCACTATTTTTATTGATATTCAACATAAACGTGTCATAGTGCGCTGAAAAGCGGTCATATTAAAGTGACATTTATTATTTTGCGTGCATAGTACATAAAAATGCATTTCAAGCACACTGGAAAACATTCTTTTTTTGAAAAAAAGCTTGTTTTGTGCTCTTTTGTGGTATATTTTTACCTTAACATCGTTGGAAAATATCACACTACTGAGACGTTCAGCTCGCTACCTCTCAGTTCTCTGCAGAAAAATAGCAGGTATTGAGCATTTACGCTATTGCTTCCGAAATGTATAAAAGTAGAAGAAATTCTGTCAAAACCACATATCTGACTGCATAGCACACTCATGCAATGGAAATGCGATTGAACTGAGAAAATTATTTCATAAATGGCATTTATGCACGGAGCAAACATTCACAATGTAGCATGATGTCTGCGAACCCACTTATTGGTCTTGGTTAAGTGTTAAAATCGATGAGCACATGTAGTATGTTCGTATATAAGATGATTGAATGCCGGGATAGGATATGACTGGCTAGTGATAGTTTATAGGTTTAAAATTGTTCAGCGGTCTGTTTCTCATGTCAGGAAAGATGTTTGGCACGAAAGCAAGTGGCTTATCAAGTTGAGTTTTTGAATTCACACACCAACCCACAATTCACTATATCTAAGTAAATGGTTAAAGGTCATGCAAACAGCTTGCTCAATGTACTATGTGGATATTATGGAAAATATACATTTGTTTATAAACAGTGTCCGTATTTGTAAAAATATCCTCAGATTCTGAAAGGCTTGCGATATGGTCAAAAATCAAATCGTAAATTCCACACTTTTATATGTATTTTTTGAATATAAAATGCCTACTAATTTTGTGCCTCACTAATAATTGCTTTGTTTTAATGATTAATAACGACGCTTTGTATCTTATGATCGATGAAGTCTTTTAAGAATTGCAAGTTCGCAAGTTCTCGACGTCCTGCATATTAACATTTCTAACTTAAATTTCAAATTGTTTGTGACTGTAACGACAAATAAAAATATATGGAATATATTTGGATTATTTAATGCACAAATATACATTTCGCAGCATATCTTAGTTTTTTTCGATTTAGAAAAGGACAAAAACGGAAATATTCAGCCGCTGACAAACTGATCGCATCTTCAGCGGGTTGCAGCGACAAGACAGAGCGATGCACACGTAGACGGCGTGAATGTCAAATGCTTGTATTTCACTTTCGCAAGCAGAATAAAATCCGGAAACCTTTGTTGCTTAATTTGCTTATGAAATTATTCACTACAAATTTTACGTATTCATGTTTCATGGGTTCATTTGAGATGAATAAGACGTGTAACTCGATTTCAATCACATTATATCCAAATGTTTTTTAGCCCATATTCTTGTGTGAGCATTTGTGGTAATGTTCCTTATATTCTAAGGGAGAGGCTGTCCTCCCAACACTAAAAGCAGACCGTTCATACAATTTTAACATAAAACCTGTGAGTAAAATGATATAATTGCATGCATCAGTAACTTGCGTGGATGGAAAACTACGTAGTGCGCAGAAACACACATATTCAATCGTGTTTATCCTTGACAGAACCCATTTAAACGATCCATTTACTTTAGCTTATGGTGAAACAATGCCTTGATCAATGTATAAAACAGATGATTTTGCATGCAAATTGAATGCACTGTAATTTAAACTAACTATATATGCACAAAATTTGAGATATATGTGGTTGACCTTTATGTAGGCTACGTTTGAAACAGTCGATGTCGTACATGTGCACTTTCCATAACACATTAGAAACATGGAAAGACTTTTAAAAATCTCTAAATTTGCTTTAACTTATGAGTAAGTATTTCATGAATGGAGAAGTAAAATGTAAATTGATTTTATTTTGTATTGATTTGCCAATCACGGTATAAGAGATTTGAATGCAATATGATGTAAAAGAGATGAGCATGGCATCCGCGAAGATACTGTAGCCTCTGACCTACTTCTACGTTTTTTCTAACAAACGAAGCAGATTATATATTAGTTAACATATTTTCCATGGCAGGTAGTCCGTTCATTTAATGCAACATTTGAATCATATAAAGATGCGTTGTACATAAAAAACGAAGGAATTCTTGCATTCTGAAATGTAAATGACGATATTTGCGCAAAATTGCACATAATATGTAGAGTGTTATTTTCCGTATGCTCTAGGGCCACAACCACAACGGTCGATACTGTTATCATTTAATTCCTATTTCAGGAGGCATTCCATAAAAAACGTCTATATCTGCAAAGCCTTACTTAATACATATCCTTCCTATCTCGATTAATTTAAATTTCTTAAAATAATTGTTTTGAATCAGTTTGAGTTATCTTTAAAGGTTGCAGTCTCTTTAACCAAAATAAAAGACTAATAAACTATCTAAATAAATGTACTGACAAGCTTTTAAGACAGCAAATGCCTGTGCGTTATTTGTGCAAACTAACAAAGTATTTTTTAATCATCACCTTGAATATTTTTCAGAGGCATTATTAATCTTATTCAGGTAAAGATTTATTTCCCTTGCTTTGAACTTTGCGTAATACGTATTTTAAATTCCAGATTGAAGTGTACAAGTTACTTTAATTTTCTTGGAAGGTAGTGCACAAAAGTGATATGCACGTCTTAGTAAAAGCTGCTATTGTCTCATTCAACCCTTTTATTTCTATTTCTAAAGCGAAATCTCCAAGCCACTGCAGGATAATGGCAAAATGGTAAACACGTACAAAAGAGGAACAGGTCTTTATCTAGATCATTAAGAGTCAGTATGCTAAATTAATAAAAATATCCGTTGCCACATGGCCTTAATGAAATCTGTGTTTATGTGTTTGCAGAACATCTAAGACTATATTAAGAAAATTAGTTTGTGAGGGTATATTTGATTGCTTAAGAGTCTCGTGAGGCCAGTAGATTTGTATGGGATTTAAAATATGGTAAAAATCGGTAAAATTGAGAGGATTGCATGCTAGAACATAGGTTACGTACTGTCATTTAAAGGTGGGGTTAAAAGGACGCCTCCTATTACCCTCTCATCCATATTCCCACGCCTTGCCTCTGTTTCTAAACAACCTTTAATCGGTTTATTATATTAATATTTGGATTACCTCGATTTTATCTGAATACATATGTAATAGGTTCACGTATGCTCGCCTCCTTGTTTTCCAATGCACTTGTAAAACAAAATTGTATTTTGAACAACGAAGGAAAAAAACTCAATGAATGGTTGCCTGTTATCGTGTTGATTTTGATTGACTACGACTATACTTGAAGTACCATGTATGGATAGCTTCAAAAATACTTTAATTTGCAACTTAAAATTTTGATTTATCAAGCAGGTGTAAACTGAATACGAAAGCATACCTTGATTAACTCCCTTGATGATGTTTACTAAAATTGCATGGAGTTCTACGAAACAAAGTTTACTACAACTATTCGAGGCGTTTTTAATTTTTGTGGTATGTAATTGACAGCAAAAAGCAAAATGTGTTTGGCGTTTCCAAAAAACATACACTTCAGGTGTCAATTTTATAAAAATGTACGCTTTTAAGTTAAATTCACTGCCGCAGTTATGTCACCAAATAATTTAATATTTATTCAAATAATCATTTTAGAAGACGCAACATATTTAAATTTAGTGCCTGAAATTCGCCAAACATTTTCTATAAATAAAACAATTCAAATCTATAACACCCCCAAAAATGCTATGTAACAAGATTATTCAGAAAATACTAATGATAATATGTTGTATACCGTTTACGTGTCCTCAAATGTTTCTGTTGATCTGATTATTGTGTCCATACTATAAATATCCTGACTGTATTCTTTGCCAAATCTTTTCATAATTAATTGAGTAAAACTTTCCAATTGTAGGGCAATTGAGCATTTTAGATAATGAAATTGTTCGTTTTTATGCTTTCGCCATAAACAGAAAATTCTAAAGATGATAGAATGTAATCAGTTGTGAACTAATTGATTTCTAAGGGTGACAACAGATGTCAATCTTAAAGTATCTGCTGATAAATAGACTATTGGAAGAGAAAAAACTATTATTCCATCAAAGAACATATACCCGTTTTTAACCACCTATAGGGGACTAAAATAGACATGCCAAACGTGAAAATCCTTAAACTGAAAACGTGAAGGATTTATGAAGTCTCCAGGGCAGGGGTTAGATAGCGGGATTTAAAAAAACGCCCTTTGTTTTCATTTAATGCTTTGAAAAACTCTGTCGCTCTGTCCCACTTTTCTTGCATGAACGTTAATATACGGAAACCATATGAAACATTTTGAAAAGAATGGAATTATGTTTTTGTTGAGCCTTATCATATCATAAAATATATTAACGGAATTGAAATGAAGACCAAGGAACTTTTCCATTATGAATTTGATCCTTAAAAGTACAAACATATTGACTTAATCGGCATATGTGCCCTGCCATCAAAAAGCTTTCATCGCCATCCTGCTGCGTAAGTGTAATAAAGAAAAATTAAATTATCCGTATGTACCAAGGCCCAAATAAGTAAATACCCAACCAGCAGCGTTAGAGAACACTGCGTGCCGATTCAATGATGTAATTGTTTCTGTTAAGTGCATTTAACGCATATGCACAGAATTCCAGCATAGGTTTGTGATTGTGGTCAAATATGTTGTTTGGGGTTTTGAGCGACTTATAGCAGCATTAAAATATCCGTGTTAAAACTCGTTTGTCTTTTCTAGTATTAACTCATACTTACTGATTTAAGAAATATAGGTATATTCATGTTAATAAGGTGGTTAAGAACGCACTTATGTTTTTTATTTGTTACGTGGGCGTGCAATTTTACATTAAATTATTCGACGGTCTACTGAAACAGATAGTTGGATATAACCTTTGAAATATATATGGGACGGATAAATATAAGCGACAAAGTCAAAGGAAACTGAGAAGGCCATTTTTGGCTCGTCACCTGTCATCAGCCAGTCCTAGCTTCCCCAAAGGGTTGCAGAAACCAAGGCTTAAACCCGTGACATGTTTTTCAGAATTCCAATGCTCAAGTATTGAGTAATGGGCAAATCACCTTGCCAAATTATATCGGGCATATTGACGAAAGTGTATGATCGCTCACCGTTTGGTTACAGAACTCACTTGTCCCATTGTGCCTTGGTGCTCACTCTGGAGGTAACTATCAGCTGCAGAGAAATACGGATTTGAATTAAGACCCAAAACCAAATAGATATTGCAAGTGCCAAATAAGTGTGCATCACAATTCCTGGTGGCTTCATGCGTTCACTTTAACATCACATGCTTATGCTAGAATAGAATTAAGACGCTGTTCGTTGTTTTGTTTTCTGCACGTTACTTTTTATTTTTGTTATTTTTATGGAAAGCTTAAAAACAAGGTCAAGTTTAATATTAAACATAATTAGTTGCATGAAAAACCTCGTTATTTTATGAACATGTAAGAAATTCAAAAATTAAATATCATGTGTGATATAATTGAGTAGCGAATACGACATGAAGCTAACCTCACATTATTATACCAGGTTAAGCAACAATTATTTTAATGGGGCAAAATTAAGTTCGTCTTTGACCAGCTCCCGTGTCTGGTGAAGAATATATTCAGTGATGTTACTATGCTCGTGAATAAAGGAGGAATATATCAGTGCACTTAAATATAATCGATGAATTGGTGGTTATTTCTGACTTTTAATGCGCGGCCTTCGTTTTCCATCATTAGGTACAACTAACTAGGTCTCAGTTATAAAGAAGAACACATATTCTCCTGTTAAATTACCGAAATAATCGCAACCAACTTTCATTTTTGTCAAGATTTAATGTCATTTACTTTTCTACAATCACATATTATTACGATTTCATTCAGAACTCATCCATATGCACGGTGCGGCGTAGTTTTTCAGTTTCATTATGTCACATGCTACGAACAAAATTCTTCCAGGGGAGGTGGTTGTGACCTAGAAATATAGAGCACACCTGATAAAAAACAATTATTGGCGATCCTAGTAATTAGAATTGCTGACACCTAAGTTGTCCGTTGTTGGTTGCCTTCCACGTGACCTACAAAACAGGTCCATTGCTTTTCCAAGAGGCCTACTGCAGTCTTAAAACGTCACGTTAAGGTTTTGTGCTGAATGGCGTTCAATGCGTTTCTGTCTGGGAAGGCGCGCATTACCTGAATAACGGGCTGATTTCGTGTGATACAGTGAGTGAGCCCATAATATTTTTACAGCTGCTACATATTACTTGCAGGCTCTGCTGTTCGTCCACCCACTGCTCTTTTTTTAATTTAAAATTTATTTTTACGTTGTTCATGCACAATCTGATGCATACGTTGGAATGCTGTGACTTTGTGCAATAGAAAATGGAAGTGATTTTTCGGGAAGTAGTTACCAGTATATCTATTTAAGTTCTGTAAATTTTCCATGTTAAGTTTGAAACACCAAATTGGCATACATATACTCTAAGTCATTCGCGTTTAGTCTGTTATAATGACATGGAAAATAAAATGTATGGTTTATGTGCAGTACTGGTATTGTTCTAAATGGAAGAGTGGTAAGGGAGGGTTGTCACCCACTTCAATTCCATGCCACCAGCATGATAAAGTCTGCATGTAGCATCCGTTGGAGCTTGGACAGAGGGGGTATGGGAGGTGTTCAGGTTACACTGTGGGCGATGTCTGTATGTCGAAGACGTAGAGTAAGTGTGACTGATATCACGGCATTGGGGCCGCCTGCAATTATCACCTGCAGTCGGCCACTGAAGACCGAAAGACAAAACACCACCACCTCAGCTGTTGTTAGCACCCGTTTGCGTAAGTCTAAAGAGCTGTGTGGGATTGCCCGGTAGATTATCTGAAAGGATAATTTGGCGTCAGCTTGATAGATCGTATCGATTAGATTTGCGAGAATGGAAGTAAGAATAGATCAAGGTTCGCCATTACTTAACCAGGGAGATATATATTTACATATCCTTTTCTCCAAATGCCTCTATCTTCGGTGAATGAAGACATACGCATCGATCTGACAAGCAATGGCTGACGTTCGTTATCCTCCAACCTTTGTAAGGCACCGTTCGGTCGATGAGTGCTGTTTTCGGACATAAATTACTCTGATGTTTCTCAATTTGGACGCTAACTGTCTCGAGATGATGTCTCGAGATGCTGCTTTGCATTATTTTCTGGGATTTTAACCAAGATCAATATATCCTTTAATGCATATGGTCGTTACATGTGCATCCACAGGACTTGATTTAAATTTTTCGAATTCCTTGAGTTCCATTAACACCGAGGGACCTTTGAATCATCTTTTTTTCACGAAAAAGTTCCATGTTCCGATTTAAAAGGAAATTTGACAGACATACGTTTTTAGTCATCATCAGGCCCGTACACTTTTATGCTTTAAAAGAGTAGCAGATTATTTAAAGGTTTCATTTCCATGCCACCTGCATGAATGAGTCGGTCTGCTGATGCCGATACAAATATCTTTCGTGATATCGAGGAAACGTTGCTAAGTCCGCACTGTTCAACAGGTACAGGGATGAATTGGCAGACGTATGGAACCATCGTTTTCACACAAAACGGGAAATTCCAAATATTTTTGAATGCGTGGACGTGGAAGATGGACGTTCTTGTAAAAAACTGAGCAACCCTTTCTTGCTTATTTTATTTTAAAAAAAACGATTGAAGTAACGAAATTGTGTTGAGCTATTTTTGCAGCTAATCGAAGGCATTAGTTCTTATTCCGCAATTTAGTATCTGCACCTGGCTGCAACGTGGCTCAAACCAATGCTCCAACTATGTCTGTGCTGAACGATACATTTGCACCTTTTTCTTCTTAATGACTCATTTTGATACTTTACGTTTCAGAATACTACTCGAGCTTTAATGCAACTGTCTGCTGAATGTCAGAGGTTATTGAAGTTGATTTCTGTCAGTGTGCATACAAGGACTTTGCGTAATCTACTAGCTGCCGCGGGCATAATTGCCTTTTATGTATTTTATTATCATAATCCTTTCATAATTCCTTCGTGGATTATTTTTTAAGACGTTCCTATTCCGTTTTTATCCTGGGCATTTCTGATTTTGAAAAACGGTGCTCTGTCCCCAGCGTTATTCAGGACAAATTCTGGTTGACAAGCATTTAATCTCAATGCTAGGCTGCTCTATATTTCATTCTCTGTTTAAACAAGCATATTTGACGGGTCTAATTCTGACCTACTTTTATTTAAGCTGAACCAGTTTCCAATCCCTTATCGTTATATTCGCCACTTGCTTTGTTTGGCAAAAGAGCCTGGGTTTCGAATATTTTGGAAGAGGTCATGAAGTTGTTGAAGTTAATCTATTTCGTTCGCAGGCCTTCTGCAATGTATTTCAACCCCTGATAATAGATTGTGGGTGGAGATTCGTTTGTGGGACAAAATATAACTGCTGGTGGTGTTTAGTATTTGCTTTGTGGTGGTCGCCTTTCCTAATATTTTAATTTACATTCGTCAATTTGGACAATGGCGTTAAAAAAATATTAATAAAAGGGAAGTTTATGTGTTGATTCAGATTTCATCCTACAACCAATACGTATTTCATAAATCTGACCAGGGTGGTCTCACCGTAAACCGGTCTATTGTTAACACCCACGCAAACTTCGAAAGTCGTGTTCCTTTGTGTACTATAATAATATTTCTATACCATTTTCGAGAGCAGCAGCTTGTTATTCCTCTCGTATTTACCAACACGAATTAGCACACAGATTTTTGCTTCAGTAGAAAAGAGGGTTTCTAACAGAATCAAAACTTTTGGTATTCAAAAAATGGTCAAATAGTATGTGTTATGTTTTCAGGAGGTTACGCTCTGAATAATATCGAGAAAACTTTGTCAATAGCTTGTTTTATATGATTGATTTATAGCCAATTCAGAACGGAGCTAGCACAGTACCTGGCATGACACGAAGTCGCAATTGGACTTTGTTGCACGCAAGTCTGATCTTATACTAGAAGCTGTCATTTCATTACGATGGGAAAACTCTTAATTGCTCCATTGTTTGCTGCGTGACTGTTCATGACTGCATGACTGTTCCCGTTTCCTTGGTCTTTTTAAATTATGTTTATCTGTCAATAATACTATTCTTAATGCGGCTACTGTTGGGGTTCGAGAATTAGTCTGAAGGCAGAGCAAAACAACAGACTATGCTTGTTCTCATTTGCCTGTTGGTTCAACCTAGAACCCGGAAGTCAATCGTTTAGCGACTAGGTCGACTCAAAAAAGGTCGCGGGATTGAATCAAAAGTGCTTTATACATGCTATTTTTATGATTGGCTGATGACGACCATTTTGATCTCCTTTTGATTTGTAAGTATTCTATTGTTAGTTTATGTTAACATTCGCTACGAGCTATGTGTGTGGGCTCTTGATTTAACCCCAAGGCATGTTCCAAGATTGCAACTTTATCACTTATATTCCCAATAACAACCGACAGGAAAACGGCTCCCTGGCACATTGATCCAGCATTATACTCAATGGCTTTAGGCCACGGATTTGAATCCCATATTCTCCACACTTGGGATGGGGTAGTACTGACTGATGACAGCTTATAAGCTAGAAATGGCCATTTCGGTCTGTTTTTTCTCTTTCGGTACTCTATATTATATATTGCGATATGTTCCCTTGATTTTTGATAAAAGATTTGTTGCGTTGTTAATCCGCAGACAATCGTCTTAATGTTATAATGATTAATAAAGCGAACCAAAGCTGTAAGTAGTGTTAATGGGTATGGTTCTTTGATGACAACTTTTGAAGACGCATATACGAAGGCAAAAAGAACTGTTTAGTCTAATTTTTGGGAAGACCGTTCGAACTTATAATCGGATGCAGCGTTCGATACGGATTGTTATTGCGGTATTGCTTGCAATGTGTATAGCATGTATACGCTGTATTACAGAATGCCGATTGGCCGCGATGGGTGCGACAAAGCCTTGATGTCCAGAATCTGAGCCATTAATCACAACAAAATGCATCATCAGTGCTTTATTTTGGCGTGATAATTGCTTGAACATCCGGCTTACCAATAATGGCGTAGGAAAAATGCTTAACCCCTACGCCAACCGTGGTTAATTGATTTGCAAAGCTAAGTCTCAGCACGGAATTTGGAGAGTGGAAGGTGGAATCTATGCCCTGGTTATATACTGAGACCAATAAACGAAGGCCCACGCAACACGTTATGCCTAGCTCTAGCAGGACTGTCACTTGGCGATTGGGTGCTGGCATCATCCCTAGAAACTGATGCGATACGTTAAGCGGTTAACCATTCTCGCCGGGGAATTTGTTATTCAAGTAAGTAAATCAGATCCGATAAACGACTCGAAAAGGTTGCGTGCAGGTTTTGCAGTCAGTTTGTGTGGCCGTCAATTTATTTTATATATGAAACTTTTAATGTGCTCTGGCTTCTTTGTGTACTTTTTACCAAAAATATTTTGTTTTCGCAGTATTGGATTTTCTTTGGGATGTAAAATGTAAGAGTTGGGTAAAGTACGCTTTTCAGTATATAATTCAATGAAAGATAAAGGTGGACCATGTAGAATATGTGCGGTGTAGTAATTTTGCTATTCTGCTGGATACCAGCGCTCTTAACAGGTTAAAGCGAAACCCTCAACGGAATGGATTGGCCTCCAGCGTAGACGAACAATGACTAAATGATTCAAAACCAACATCTATTTCAGCAAAACAACATTTTTATATTACAAATTCGATACATTTACATTTCTATCGATTCGTTACATTAAAATGTCAGATTTTCCATTACATTTGAGAACGATCCTCAATATATTTATATATATATATATAAACTGCAGTGACCATAGAAAGCTACATTAAATTGAGCTCAGCTCCGTTTTCGCCAAGGCCATTTCTTTGGTGTTTCCAAAATTTCATGTTTTTCATTTTACCCACTACCTGCAGTGAAAATGCACTTGATCAAGATATTTTATTACATTTGATATTTAGTCCACATATTGGCACTTATAGGCTTGTTAGGTCTACGTAATACAGATAAATTTCGTTTGTATCTAACCGACTATAGCCTTTTATATACCATTGTTAATATAGCCGATTAAAAATCGACAAGAATACGTGCCCTTTCGAGTTTTACGATAGAGCGTTGGACTTATATCCAACTGATCGCGGGTTTAAGCCTAAGTTTCTCACCATAAGTGGCTTATAATGGCTGGAAAATGACGGCAAATCAGCTAGAAATAGTCATTTCAGACTCCACTTCGTTTACCGTTAATGTCATTCTGTCCATATTGACTTATATATACGCTGTTAACTTCGTTGGGTATAATACAAATTTAATTGTGCAATTGCCATACGTGTGTCACAGTTGGTCCTAAATATATGTGTTGTCCAAACAAATTCAACATTTGAACCACATCTATTAAAGTATTATGTGACAAGGCAAATTAGGTGCTAAGATGCATTACGTGTATCTCATCAAACATTCAGATGTAGCTCTGATAGTTTGAAAGTTTCCTTTAGAATGTTGCATGTTGCGTCTTCTAAATCAGCTGATGTGTAAAGTAAACAATCCTCCATTGACTTTCAAAATATAGTTAGGAAGGAGCATTATCTATCAAATACCCTTTGGAACGTGAATTTGAGTTTAATAACGTCAGAATTGAGGTAAGCATGGAGAAGGCATACAGGAAATGTTTTAGCGAAAGCAACTGTGTTGCAAAATAATTTCTGAATAATGTTTCCTGGCATCTCTCTGACACGGGGTATAGATAAACGCAAAACTGTCAGCAACATAGTGATTTCCAGAAAGAGCTTTTACAGTTGGAGTAGCGTGTTTGCAGTGTTTGCAATGAAAAACTCAACCGCAGAATTATTTTAAATGCTATCATTTTTTCGTTTGAAACATGTTTGGGTTCTTTTTATTCGCAAAGCAAATCATTTAACTTTTTAGTGAAGCTCCACAATTGCGTTTTGAGTGAATAAAATTGATGGAACAGCTATTTTGCAATTTTATAGTTGGATACACCGATAATGTAGACCATCACTTGCCAAAAAATATCATTTTTTAATTTTTAAAATATCGCATGAAGTGGCAATGGTCGGTTTTGCTAAGAACAACTGAGGTTACATTTTTTCTGTTAGGCCTTTCCATCTTTTATTAAAGCAGGAGTTTTGTAAATCTGTGGTGTCAGCAGTTGGATATTTGTATCCTGAATAGTGTTTTCAGAGTGACATCCAGCTCCCTTAGTAGTAAAGTTTGTTCAGATTCAAAGTGACATTTCTTTTGTCGGGAGTTAGAATTATAAGGACTTTCGCTGTTTTAAAGCAATGGACAGTAAAACGTTACCGTCTACCAGGCCGAAGTCAAGCAATTTGGCATAACCGATGAGAGAAGACAGATAATGCAGATTCCTTACTTTGCGGAGGTGCAAATTGTGATGGTTATCTCGCGCGGTTTGCACAATTCACAATTTAAGTAGTATTTGGTGATAAATTAAAGTTCTGTCGTATGATAAGATGAACTATGTGCACTATGTAAACTATGTGTGCAAAAGTGCGTAATAACATTACAAATATAAATTTATATTAAGGAAAGTAAGTCTCTTGCGCCAACTTGAATCCGGTAGTTCAAGTGCTGGCACATATTAAGTTCGAAACAAACTGAGGCAACTGCGAAGTGGTGCGTCAAAGATAAAGCGAAGAACAGGCGTCCATAAAGTGTGTTGTTCAAGTAAGCCGATGCGAACTGTCAGGACATCTGCATATAACGTTTATGTAAATGTGTAAGGGTAAAGTTCGAATGCAAAGAGCAATATTCTGGACTTGCTTGTTTTTTGTTTCACAATATGTTATAAGTGACGTAGTGAACGCATTAAAAACAAAGGAGACGATGATGAAGGAAAATGCCCTTGTGGCAACTAAAAGAATAGATGGAATCTCTAGAAGAAACCGAAGGAGCCAGGTTATTGCAATTGATAGAGCATGTGGCGTTCTAATTATATGACAATGTATTTCAGAAATAAGCTAGAACTTTGAGCTATTTATTTTCGTTCGTCTAATCGAGTATTGCTCCCAGGAGAAAAACCATTTGTTGGCTTTTAATATTAAATGTTGAAATTGTGATCTATGATACCTCCAGTGAACAGTGCATCCACAAATAAAAGAAACAACATCAAACGGCGCATTTTCAGAAGTCCACAATTCATTCATTAAATTATCTTCCGCCAGTTAAGAAGGATAATTCATCTAAACTGACGTAAGCTGACGCAGAAAGAAATATTGAATAATACGTATATAAACTTAAAATTATGTACTTAAGAAAACGCCTGCAAGTCCGACACCATGGGACGCAAATCAATGAAAGTATGTAAGCCACTACGTGACGTGAACCCTTATCTTTTTTTGCGTGTTCCCCTGAAAGTGACCACATATTCCATTGGTTAGGCATTGAATTTATCATCATGGCCAAAGTCAAACAGGTGCGAGGAGTTTTTTAATCTTAGCACTCTAGCCTGAACAATCAAACTGGGTCGTCATCCACCCTCCCCTATACCGAAGGCAGCCACAATTTATCTAACCTCCTCTTGTTCACCAGCAGCATACCAATTTGTGTACCCACTTCTATCCCACCAGTTGTTTATCTAGCGCTGTCTATCCTGTCACACCAAATGGTTTATTTCGACAACTGTACTTTCTCCTCTACCTATTTTGTATGTGCAGCTTAAAGATTACAAATCAATTTACCAAGAGCGTCTGTATCTTTTTATCAGCTATGTCTGCAAGTGGTTGCTGTAATGCCACATAGGGGGAAGAATAGACACATTTACCAAGTTCTTCATGAACCAGGAGACTCTATAGCCTCTATACAAGCACAAGGCAATCGCGCCTGCCATCGTGGGTTTACTCGGGAGGATTGTACGCTGTGTACCCGGTGGTCTCTGTTAACCAGGGGAATCAAAATAACGTTAAATGTGGCTTTTCAAGACCTTATTTAAGCCATTTTTGGAGAGTTCCGTCACATTGCCCTTTATAGATGCCTGGTTAGTTGAACGATATAAGTGAGAGATAGTTGTTTACTTGATGCGACGGACTGTCATAAGAAAGCAGACAATCAGTTTAACCTGTTGCCGGGGTTTAAGCTGTGCCATTTAAAAATTAAGCAAATGCCCAGCCTATTAGCTCTATTCCCTCTAAACTGGAACAAGGTCACATCAACTGTCTCATAAATGTCGAAATACAGGAAGTTTTATGTCTTTAAAAAATCGATTCATTTAAAAAGGAAAAAGTGGTCACGTTTGCTTTCCAACTTAGCCTTATGCTGCATGTTTGATTGTGTGCAACTTTAATATTTTATACGAAAGGTGTTTATTATGCATGAGAAGCACTGAATTAAATTGAGGGGCTGCGGGAGATTCAAATAAAAAATAAATTTATAATGTAATGAATATTATTCTTAGCTAAACAAGGCTTAGGGTAATTCAATGAATAAAAACAATGAAAAGTAACTTGTGCACGCGAAAATTTTTATGCATTACCAGTGATTCACCATAGAAAGCACACTATTGACGTCTCTGTTAACTATGATTTGGGAAGCTTGATGGTTATGAACTATTTTTCCAGTAGGATGACCGAACTTGCATGTTTAATTTATGTTTAAAGACGAAATATGACATAACCGTGATAAATTATCTCGCAGTTTGTTTTATTTTTTACATTTCAAATACTATTTTTTTCGCATATTTGGCTATTGGTTATGCATGCTAAGCCCCAAATTGCGAAGGTATCCGCTAAAATTATTAACATATATTTGCAGTTGTTGTGCTCTACCAAGCTCAGTGGTGTGTACTCAGTTTGAAGCATATTACTCTGGATTCAATCTTTACTCGATATTATGCACAGGTGTGAAAGACATCTTTGGTTATGTAATTTTCCTAGACCATCTCAAAAAATCTATACCCAAGGCATAAAAGACTTCAAATTCGATAAATCAAATACAAAGGGAATGTAGATTGTCCAACGGAGAGTTGCTTTTGTAATAACGGGAACACACCATCGCATTATTTAGGTTAACAATATCTCGTGATCCAGCTCTGTTGATCCTTTGCACAGTATTCAATGATTTTATCTTATCGATATGAGAAATAGTTGAGGGGCTAAATAAATTCCAAACAAAGAATTCTTTATCTTCTGTCACAAAGAAGTGCACAAAGAAGTGGATGCTTTCATTTATGCCATTCACACACAGGGCATAGTTTGCTAGCATTAGCGACTAGTGCACAAATAAGTGCATTCAAATTCGTTCAATTTCAGAAGTCCATTTGAAACTGAAAATGCACTGTTGTGAAGCAAACAGGATAAAAATACAAAATGTCTGACAAAATGATCAAATAGGGCACTCTTTTGTAAGTGCTTTTGCTTCTAGACATTAGGTTTGCATTTTATAGGATATTAAAAATACAATAAATAATAAATGAATTATATATTCCTTCAAGAGTGCAGGCTATTCGCAGATGGTATTCTGCACTGACCAATATAAAATAAGAATATTTTACATGACCGCGTTTAGCCTAACTACTGCTGATTAATATTTCTAAACATGAATGTGTTTTTAAATTATCGTGAGAGTATAATGGAATTCGACCGGTACTTTAATTATTCACTACAAACGTTGAGATTTCCGTGTCGTTCGTAGACTTTATGTTTATATTCCAAACGATTGTATTATAATACACATGCAATATTGTGCTGTCGGTAGAGGGAAATAGGTATATCTTTGGAACCTGCCATTTTTGGACAGGTACGTTATCATAAAATATGTGATTTTTGAATATTTCCAAATAAAGCTCTTTAGTTTTTATCTTCTTTGATTTGCAGATTTAGGAGTTTATTACCTTTTCAAATTGTAACTGGACAGATAAGGTAACTATATCTGTGGAACACGACCATTGACCAAATTTATTCGTGCCAGTATGGATATCCTGACTCAAATGTTCAACTCCTTTCCTTGGTTTATATATCAGACGATTAACAATCCCATGGAAACAGGTAAGATGAACAACAAGAAGTACACGAATTGTATGTTAAAACTCAGAAATGATTCAAAATCAAGGCACGTTTTATTGGATTTTACCTATAGGTAAAGATCATATTTAGGTTTTGAAGCGGATATTCAAAGATAATCATTTAACTTTAAATTGTAGGAACTTCCTTTGGGGCTAACGTTATGCAACTTTTCATTAATTGTCATGCTTAATTTAATCATATAACTCCAACCTTATAATAATAGCTTAATTAAGATGTAACCCTATTTGTTTTTAACTGGCGTCCATATTTTAAATCGATATGTTTATCAAGTTCCAGATAACTCAGATACATGTTACTGATAAAGTTTATTTATATAATACTATAGTAAAAAATACCAAAAACAAATACCAGCAATACCAAATTAATTTTTCTGTTCTATTAGTCCAATATTACCCATCGTGATTAGTAAAACGTCCAAAATGAAATACATTTCGCCAAATAAAACAAACCTTATATCTATTATTTTTTTATACTTCTATGTTTTCTTTAATTAACTGACAATGCCTAGCTCATTTTCATTATGCAATGTTTGCTAGAGACAGGAGTCATGCCCACGCGTCATTTGCACGCTTTTGGTTTTTAGGAGAGTCTAGAATAGCCATTCTTTTGAAGTTTGTAGTTGTTAGGGCGAGATGTGCTGATTCTTGCCCGTGGAAGCAGGTTGATATTAAGCTGTAAGGTGAAGCAAATTATATGGTCACTCATCAATAGTTTCTGGCATAGGCTGAAGGAACTGGAAGTAATACGAAGTTGAAAATTTGGAGTAAGAAATTTTCATTTTTACAACCTCGGTAGCAACGCGCTTAAAAACGTAAGTCATTTAAGCTTACCCCTAACGCTACAATCTTACGTCTTGACCCATAAAGTGTTTCGGCTTAAATTAGAAAAAGCAATATCATCAATTAAACAACAGA
Organism: Schistocephalus solidus; assembly: GCA_017591395.1. Classification (NCBI taxonomy): domain Eukaryota; kingdom Metazoa; phylum Platyhelminthes; class Cestoda; order Diphyllobothriidea; family Diphyllobothriidae; genus Schistocephalus; species Schistocephalus solidus. The sequence goes on from WEDG01007164.1 coordinate 49,963, forward strand.
AGACTCTCTGCATAGGTCCACGTTTAAAAGGTAACCAATGCCGATTTACTAATGATAATGGTTATCTGAAAAACCCGTACAAAAACCGTTTAATACAACAACGTGCATTTCATTGCTTCTTTATCTATTTTATTCTTTAGGCGCAAAATGACTTTTGCGTATTTTGGAAAACAAATACGAAGTAGGTTTCATTTTCAACATTGCACAGTGTATTTAAGTATTTTCTAAATTTAACAGGTAAAATATGGAAAGCATGATAATTTTACGTACTTCAGTTTTACAGGAAATTCGTTCATATTTTCAAATGAAGCAGTTGTATTAGTCAGTGACAAAAAAAGATGAAGTTGAATATCACTGTTATACTCAATCGTCATTAAGAATGTTACCGTGCCCGGGTTGCACAAGTTCATTGTACATCGTCCGGCAAAACCACTTCTTTCGGGCTTAAAGAGTCATTGGGAGCGCATATGTTTTTTGAACTCCACAGGACTCGGCCTGTTCCCCGGTTACTGGCCTCCACTTGAATAACGCTGCACTTAAGCTTACCCTTGTGTCTGTGTTTCAGTGGTCGAATAAACCCAGAGTCTTCCTTATTGTGTCGAGACCTGTGGCGTTGTTGCTGGGTGCATATTAAACAGCAACATTGGGCAAGTAGTTGAATGCATGTGCGCCGAAATCTTCTACCCATGAGTATATAAATGAAGAAATTACTAGCACAACCTACTAGAACAAGGACAAGGGCAGCTGGGTAAGCGTAATAGTACAGGTCATCGGGATTAGCCGATTGCATGTTCGTGCTGTTTGCAGTTAAATTAGCAGTATCCAGGGACGAAGAGGTGTCTTCACCATGTTTACTGACAATTCCAGAGAGGAGGTGCCATATTTCGAAGAGGAAGCATATCGTGGTAGGTGTTTCACAGACTATGAACGTAGTCACCACACAAACTAGTGTCAACAGTATGCTTCTACTAGCCGTGCTAACCGCGGCATTGGGACCACCTTTGACCTCAGAGTACCCCTTGAAACGGTTTGATTATTTCCGTCAAAATCTCGTTCTGGCGATGCATTGGACATGGTTATGTTCTGTTCTGTGAAACTTCTCTCAGCCAGGGTACTTTTTCGACCCATGTTCAGACGGGCGCGGAATGAGTTGAAGCCTCTTCGAAGGGGGTTAAGTTCAAAATCGTCCTCATCATCCTGCAGGACAAAACTGTTTGGTATACTGGGTTTATAGGAGGTTTTCCCAGTACCAGTCGTGGCAGATCCGTTGATTCGCTTACTGGACCACTGACCTGATCGGTGTCGCTTTTCAAATCGCCGAATGCGCATGATAAGTCCACAGTTGAGAAAGACAAGTAAACTCAGAGGTATTACGAAAGAGCAAACCTGATCCAATAACTGCACGTGTACCAGTTTAAATGTATCATACCATGCTTCATTCCGAAAGACGGCAACTAGCTGGTAATTGTTGCACACCGGAGACCACTGAAGAACACGGTAGTCCAGAATCAAGTTGGGTAATTTAAAAACCCCTGAAAACAGCGAAATAAATAATAAACCACGTTTTGTCCGCCCGACAGAGCATAAATGCGCTGCTTTTAGTGGCCACCGAATGGCTGTATAACGTTCCAGACTCAGAAGCACAACTGTGTATATTTCTATCATTTTAATCCAGTTCACAAGATAGAAGAGCGGGGTGTCGATATATCGCAGAAATCCCAGCCATTCGATATGATACGACTCATAGTAATGTATGGCGATGTAGTAAATGCCGTAGAAAAGGATGATCATTATATCTTCAATCGCCAGGGCGATTAGCAGAATATGGGTTGGGCTGCGATAAGCCTTTCCAACGTGTAGGACGATAAGAGCAAAAATATTGGCCGGAATTCCTAGGAGTGCTATTCCGAAACTGATATGAGTTACTAGAATTCGTGCAAGTCCACTTTCATACAAATTCCTGCATTGCGGTGGCAACGCATCGGTGTCATTATTGATGATTGATAATTTCTGGATATCCATCTAAGCAAATTTCATCTGCTTTGCCTTCTCTCGAGCCAAAAACAGTTTAATATCTAACATTTGGTTGCTAAATTTCTGTAGAACCAAAACCCTTTCCTTATGTCTTATATCTGATTGGTTAGATAGGAGGTGAGTGAAAAAGGTCTTGTCCAATAGACATTTGACTAAGCGACCTACAAAGTGGAAACGGTCTGTGTGCTGGAATTCAGGGTGGTGAGTACCAATAATGAAATTTTTGCGGAACATGTGGGATTTTCGTACGAAAAAGTAGCCTTTCTTATTTAAAAGGCATGAATTGCCGTTGAACAAAAAGATGACCAACGTCAAATTTTAAATTTGCTTTTAATCCAAATGGGATTCCATTTCGCTATCGTCATAAGACATTTGAAACACATTTTTGGTAAGAATTGGAAAAAGCAACATAACTTGATGTAGGTGGTATTGCACTATAATCCAGGGAAATTTGGGTTTGAGCATGTGATTTAGATTTCGCATCTGCGTCATGCAGCGGTTGATTTGCTAAACTGTGAGTTAATACCTCGACTGTAAGTAAGGTGTTATACTACATATGCTGCAGAAACATTTCGAAAGGTTTATGTAGCAGTTATTTTCCCCCATCTGGGGTTTGTCTTTCTGAAAGTCCAAACCATCACTGCGTGTAGCATAACGTTTCGCTGGTTTTTGCCTAGATTACCAATGAAAAATTATTTTTTTGAAAGCGAGCTCAAATATCCATTATTAAAACTGATTTTTAGCTATTTAAATAGAGTTTTATGTAATATAATACCTTCCAGCTCAGAAAATTTTTATCAGTAAGCGTATAATTTTGTAGCAAAATTATAAGTGGGTCTTAATCTAAGGTTTACCATTCCCATGAAGCAAACCTTCTATACCAAAAATCACGAAGTTCTGTATGGTGCTAATAAGATATTTCCTAAGACTTAAATGCTTTCTGCAAACTTAGATTACGTTTAAAAATCTTATAAATTAAAAAATCCTTGGTTGACGGTTTAATTGATATTATTTGGGAAGATTCGCGGTATTCAAAGGTCTTAAATACAGGGAAAAGCAGATAAGTCTTTTAAAATTGCTACTATGGCATGGTATGTAAATGCTTATTTGATTTGACTTTTCTTCAGCTTTGCTCAAAATAATGATCCATTAATGGGTTTATTATAACCCTAGATAAACGTACATACTACGCCCGCAATCGTATCTGTCTGAGATGTTTTCCGCGAACTGTGTTAGTGGCATTCTGGTGTGACCTAAAGGTTTTGAACCTACTGCAAAAACGCCAATGCAATACTTCCTAACTTATAAATTGTCTGTTGCGTTTTTATGCTAAGTGTTATTTGTTAGCCTGCAGAAAATTTCTTAGGTCAAAATATTTTTTTTAAAATCGTCAATATTTGTGGATAGCTAAAAACGTAAGCGCAATTGAGGAGTGTCTACTTCTGCGAATGATTCCATTTAAAAATTGAACAGTCATTTCGGCAAACCTTTTTATTCAATAATTTATTTTCGCTCTATTGAGTTATATAGAGAAATACATATTAAGTGGAGGTAAGTAAATGGTTTGTAATAAAAATTTTATAAGTCCTGCTCACTCTTACATTTTCTTTATGTAGTTATATGTGTAGACCCGATAGTTAATCGGTGAAATCTTATATTTGCGAAATTTAATTTTCTTGAGGAGAAATAGGTGATGTGTATTAAGTTGCTTATCTTGCGCCGGACTTTACATCAATATATTTTATCGTTACCTTCTTACTTTGCTTGATCTTTAATACGACAACGCCCAATGAATTTTTCAAAAACACTTCATTAGGTCAGTGGGGTATATTTTCTATAAATAGGGCAATATTTGCGTTAACCATTGAAACCTCGGTAGATTTTAACACTAACCGAGTAATTGCCTAATTTCTTTCTGTAGAAAGACTGAAAAATTAATTACAGGCTAAATATGAATCTATATACAACGTTCACTGCAATTAAGAAGAATAAACTATGGTGGACGTTGACGATAAGTTGAGAAGCTATTTTCTGAACTTGCGTGCTTTAATGAGGACAATTTGAAATGAAACTTCCCTTTATAAGTGCCCTGTTAGACTAGCAGACATTCTTCGTACAAAGCTGCAACTAATGCATAGAAGGCAAGCTGTAAGAATAAACATTTGAATATCCACAAGATACATAAGACTATTAATTACTTTAAATGGTGGCATACAGAACAGATTTTGGAAAAATGTGTAAAAAATAAAATCTCATATTTGCATATAAAATCGAACTGAATAAGGAGATATTTTTATTCTAGCAGAGGCAAATCTCATCCAGCATTATTTTATTTAATTTCTGAAATATTTTTAAAATACAATAAAATTAAATGTTCGTTGTTTTCAATTATTGTGGTTTGATTTGGTCTTATAATACGGTTCCACTAGCAGCATGAAAGACGTGATTTGTCCTATTGGTCTGCTTAAATATCCTTTAAGATAGCATCGATATATATAAGGATATATTGGAGACATCTGTAAATTTATGCAAAGGGCTATGGCTTTGAGCCGCCATAAAATAAGTGATTTTTTTCTTTATAAAAATAGGCATAGTTCCGACTAGATGGAAATGAAGTTATAACGTAGGTGTTAGTCATTTTTATTTGACAGAAATAAAAATTAAAAGTCAAATGGTCTAAACTGGAAGGAAACGTCTTGCCTAATGACATATTATCTCATTATGTAAACTGTTTCATCTAGCTGTCCCTAATCCACTCCACTAAAAAAAACTTTAGTACGTTAATTAAATTTAGCCTTGCTCAATGAAGAAATGAGCACTGCATTTTTGAAAATAACACCATTCAGTTGTACACCTACCTGTTAGCTTTGGTGGCTTTTGTGTGGGTCGGATGTGCATTAAAGCACAACCTACTTGTTTAAAGTTTGCTTTTATCGCAGCAACTACGATGGCTTTTTGCAAAAAAGCATTTGAAATTTAGTTCCATTAATTCAGTCTGAATATTTCGTGAATCATCACACCTGAAAGTCTTCAGTTTCATTGAAATAACTGATTCTCTAAATTTAATCCCATGACGAAAAGGAAGGACGTACTTGCAAGCCTAAAACCCGCAACTCAATCATGCTGTGGTAAAACTTTCTCAACATTTTGGTCAGGTTATTTGACATATATGAACATTATACAACATATGATGATCGGTCTGATAGGTGCATAATCGGAATGATTCAAAATAAAGTTGACCAAAGTGTGTAGTAAACAATTTAATAAATTTTCGTAGGTTGGTGAAGTGGCAATTAATTGTTCTTGCGCATTTAATCATAATCTTTGGAAAGAAACTTAAGCATACTCTTTTGCCTAAATAGATTTATTTATTTAAAATCAGAAACCTTTTCACGAATAAGGGAACTATCGGTAGCAGGTCAATGACTGTTAAATTATTTTGGGCAGCGAGAGTAAATCTACCGGCTCATTGGCTTTTAAATGTCTTATCTGGGATCCCTGAGTAAAAACCTTATCTCACAAATTAAGACGAGGCTTGGTTACTAATATGAAAATAGCCCCCATCAAGGAAAATATTTTGCACTATATTATATATGCAGGTATGAATCAGTAGTAATTACAATGTTCTGTATACCACTGTTTAATTATCAACCAATACGAGCCGTTCAATGGGCCTCACGATATGCATCTGATAGTGAAACGCAGGTAACGAGTCAAAAAATATCCTTGAATTCTTGCCCTCGCCTTTGTAGCATATTATGCGTACAGTATTGCGAACCATAGGTTAGATTTTTCAACACTCAGCCAATAAAAATGCTACTTTTGAATGGCTGGCCTACAAGGGGTATTGCAAAACCGTTACGTCTTGCTAGAAATACAAAACGAGCTTAGACTTTTGTGTCCATCTTCGGTACTTTCATTTGTATGATCCTAGCATTGGTTGTTAGTAACATACGTAGAGTGCTTCAAACTGGGTCACGCACACAAAACGACGATAACTTTGGGTGACATGATCAGTGGAAATTCCCATCATGCATATATTAGTGAATGGAATCTCACTAGTCGGTAACGGGACTCATTCGACGCTTTCTGTCATGGGGCTCCCTCGGTAGCAGCGAGGCAGCGGCTAGTGTTATAGAATGACATGAATGAAAAAACACAAGGAAAATAGCTTTGTCATTTCTGGTTTATTAACTGTCATCGGCCAGCCATAACAAACCCCATGTTTTGTGGCCATGGAGGCTTGAATAAGTGACTTGTTGGTTAGACGTTAAGCGCTCTACTCTATGCGCCAGCCGCCCAGTGTCTTGCCGGTTTCGATTGGGAATGTTAATATTGATCATTATTTGCGCAATTACGATGGTTACAATTCCCGATGGAAACCAGCAAATCAACGGGCTTCTGGCGCAATGAGTAAAGTGTTGCAATTCTAACAGCGAGCTGACAAAGTGGAACTTTGGATGGCATGCAATCTGGGGTTGCGTTTGGCTGGCTAATAACGGTTTAAAAGCCAGAAATAAACATTTTACCCTGCTTTGTCTTTGTCGGTCATGTGATTTTGCGTAGACCATAAGCCGCCTTGTGGCTGCTAATAGAGCTTGAGAGCGAGACCTAAAGCTAAAAGCGACGAGTGAGTTCTGCAACCGATTATTGAGGGTTTAATTAACATATGTAGTATTAACCTTAAAATTTAATAGCGCAACAATCAAAGCGCAATGAGGAACATAAAGAGTAAAGCTAAAATAAGGTTAATAATTATGAAACGCTGGCTGTTTTCCTTTAAGAGACGTCTTATCGTACATTAAGCAGTCAAGTTTTATAAACATGGGCAGTTTTATAACTGTGAATTATCAATGTTTTGTACAAGTGCAACACGTTGTTACGTATCACATTGATCATAGTAATAAGAGGTTGGCTTACTGGAATGTTTATTGTGATATGTTTACCAATCTTCAAATAAATTTATAAATTGCCTGTCACTTTTTAACATTTGTAGCTAATATTTTTGGAACATTTGCCTTGTAGATAAGACCAAAATACTGGAAATCCCCAACGAAATAGCAAGAACTTAAGAAGTTACCAGAAATTTTCATATGTTTTTCAATGATAACAGGAGCTTATTTAAGTTTATCAGATGTCAGCATCCTGTGATATCATTATTGTATTTAGATTAGGCTGAAAATGATATTATATTTAAATACTCAGATAGAGATTGAGCTTTTATTGTTATATTTGAGTTTTATAAAATAAACACTGGAAGCATTAGGTTTCGCAGGCAACCATATCCACTACTCATCCCAGGGACGCTCAAACTGAAAATGGTCGTGTTGCGGTCTCATCGGCAAAAGGCAGAGGAAAAAATGCAAAATAACATCAAAAATAAACCAATGAAAGCAAGATTTAATTGCTTGAGCATCTATTGCAACTAAATTGGCATAATAATTGAACAAAATACACAACAAACAACAATGGATAACATGTATTTCATTAAAACATATCTCAGTAAGACAATCTTATTCTTGCCGTTATAGGGCTTTACTGACTAACAGGCAGAAGGTAACTTACTGAATCTTCAAAAATGCAGTAAGCTGGATATATTGAACAACAAGAGCGTAAATAACGTGTAAACACCATTGCAATCGTTCGTGAAACGTTACCATATTCCAATGAACTATTTGGAAAATTTAAATTAGAATTAAATGTTGAAACTTTTGTCAAACGCAAAGAAGACACATAAATCTTAACTAATATAAAGAGATTGCATCTTAAATATTTGAATTTCAGCTTCATAAATTTAGAAAACCGCTAACTTAACAAGGGCTTAATTAATTCCAGAGAGAAATACTTCTACTTTCTTAAAATAATCTATAAATAGACAACAATCGTATATTTAATTAACGCTGAAGTTTGCGTACGAAAGAGATGCTTTTATATTTTTTTTGAGAAATACAACTATCTGTTAAGGAAGTATCTGCAGGAGATTTTTCTGGCAGCATAATATTTAGCATGCGAAAATTGTGGTTGTGAATTAAGTTCCAAAATTATTAAGTAATATGAAAGGTTTCCTAGAAATAATAGCCCATCGTGGAAACTATGTGGCTACTGTCATTATAAGGTGCTGTGAAATATTCATATGTAGATATAAGTGTATGAAATTAAGAATGATGCTTCGTCAATAGTACTATTGACTTATTTTCGAATGATGAATTTATATATTATCCATTCCATAAAGAATTCATTTTAGCGAGAGCAAATCTGACACCCGTTGTATAAAACCCTCTTTGAAAAGGCGTTTCAATTGGCTAATGCAAATCCGAGCTAAATGTGCAATCAGAATGAAGAAATGGGCAGTTTATTAAATTAAACTGGACATCTGGCTAAATCATGTCTTCTGATGACGTCTAACAAAACACTTGAGTATCATATCGGTAACAAAAGTATCAATGGACAACACATGTTTTGCTTTTGTTCATTTTATTGCAGATAAACCTCTTTATTGCCCTTTAGTGGGCTATTAATTGCAATTGCTGAAGTTTACAAACGGTATTCGTCTTTTTGGTAAATGCATGATATTTAATTGACCATATGGCCATTGTTAGGTTATCAATTAACAAACTACTCTATGTAAGGAGAATGGCGTAAACCATTAACACAATAAGTGGTACTTGGAATATAAAATCTTCAGACGCTTGCATACAGATATTGAGTCACGCAGAATTAGAATGGCTGTTTTGTCGTAATTAGATAATGTTAATATGCTGAAATATTTTCTCGACGTATATTTTTAAAGCTTAGCAAATTAAAAGTCGAAAAGTTCAGACTTGCTCTCTAAACAAAAATTGATTTTATTTAAGACAAAGGCATTTTCTCTCGAAGAAAAGTTATTGCAAATTCTAAGCAAGAAAATTGTAAACCATATGTAGCATTGATTGTGCAAATAGTTTTCACTGATAGGTATTGAAGCTTGTTTAATGTGCGTCAGCATGTCGATTGCGTAATCGTCTCTCTAACACTAACATTTTTTCTGAGATTCTTTTTTATCGCTAGAAGATTGGAACGAAGCTATCTGAGAAATACCTACCATTTTGCTACAAGTTTTTTTAATATTAACAGTGCATCCTCCGTCATTCTGACTTAAGGCTTGCGCGAAAGAAATCACATTTTCTGATTTGGTGCAGGAATAAGCGTTGGAAGTATTTGCTTATATTCTTGGTATTATGAGTGTTGTTAAGATAGAGAAATCAATGTTAACAGCATGTGGACGGGAGATGATAAGCAAACAAAACTGGGGTAGAAATAACAAGCTTATAATGAGACAAGAGTTCTATGTTTAGGCCTCGTCTTGCTTAATGCACCTAACAACAATACGATAAGTGTAAAAAAAGTGGTACAATCCTGACAACTTGGAGTTTTTTTGTAAAACAGTCCTGTTATTGCCTGTTGTATTTCTTTACGACCAACTATTGCACTTTGCGATGTCTGATTTTGTTTGTAGCAATCAATTTTGTTTGTCTTAAACTAAAATCATTCTTTATAATTAAATTAGCAAATAACGCAAAAATATTATTATTATGGGTATTGTGTTCTATTTTAGAAAAGACGTACTAGGCTTGTTATTAATTTGATCGTGATGGTTTTCTATAGTGCGAGAATTTGCAAACAAAATATTTTAAACCTGCGTTGCATTTTCTAAGCATTTGCTGCGACGGGAATGGAATAAATCAAAAACACGATGCGCGAAACCAAGGCTTCCCCATTGCGGTGACCACTGGGAAGGTAAATGAGATTTAATCTGAGACGATGGGTGCCTATCGCACACATGTTTGACTACTGGGAGTGCTGGGAGTGGTGTACGTGCACATATTTTAGGAACACACATCCATTTATAAAACACAGAATGGACGCAAAAGTTGTTAATTCATGCGTGCTATGAATGCATCAATAATTATTAGAACTGATAGTCTATATCTTTAAATTATATTTCTAGACATAAATGTGGAAAGAATGTGTTTTCTTTTGATCAGACCTTTAACTAGAAACTAAACATCGCATATAACGGTTTGTTGTGGTCTACGGGATGTTCAAAGATAAACGAATGTTCAAAAATGGCGTGGCTTATGCTCCGTATTTACTATCTTCCAGAATATGGCGCGTGATTTTTCCGTAGAATTTTGGATTAAACTGGATAACATTACTGTCATGGCCATCGTCAATTGCAAGCGGCTTTTTTCAGATAAACAATGCTGGTAGTTTTCACATATGTGAATTCTATTCTTTTCCTCAGAGATCGGTTGGAGCAAAACATGTCGGTTATAAGGGAATTCAGTTAAAATTATCCATGACACATGCGTGGTTTTAGTGCTTTTAGAGGACAGGGTAATAAAAGATTGTGAAGACTGCGAATTTTCCATGCCAGGTGGAGAGAGATTGAGTGCTTTGAATGTTGTATGGAATTAATCAACGTTCTCTAATGTCAGATGGCAGCTAGTAGAGAGATTTATATGTGCAAACGGCTGGCATTGGAAACCTGATGTCATCCCTTACTGTAGAAAATGTGGGCCTATCGGTCATACTTATTGTGCCTATCCAAAATAAAACGACCAGACTACCAGGCTGGCTGCAAAAATGCCAACCAAGGAGCACGCTAAACGCCATTCTCACGCAAGTGGTTGTTTTCATACATACCGTAGACACCTCAGAAGCCTAACGTTGGTTTTTAATGATCTCATCTACATTTCTTATTATAAGCAGACGGATGCTCACAAAAAAATTATATTAAAAGTCGCTCTATTTGTCTACTCTGTCCTCTCTTTTATTTAAATGATACGCTGAAAATTTAATATAAAGTTAACGGTTTCCTTGCATGTTATTTTTCAATAATTGAGACAGTATTATATTCCCTCAGCATGAGGATTTTTTGAGTAAATCTCCTTTAACGCCCAAGTGATCACCAACTTTTTACGTCCTGTAATCTCTTGGTTCGTTTCTTAGTTTTATTGAATTTCTACATTGTGCAGAAAACCTAAATCCTCTGCAAATTTTCGACCATGGTTCTATGTTGTTCATTAAGCTTCTGATTAAAGTATCAAATATTAAATTTGACAGTAAGGTCTATCAATATCACGTGCTTTCTTTCGTCTTAACGGATGAATCTAGAAAACAACAAACTTAGTTAGGAATGTATTAAGTAGTTCTGGTAAGCACGCTTTTTCCGAAATGAACATAATGCTGGTAGCTAGCTATCCAGAGATTATTTTAGACCGTATGAACATGGCTTTATGATAAGACAAGGATTATATTCAGCCAATATTGATGGCTTAGCCCGCATAATGAAGGCTTTTAATTCTCTTTGTATAGCTTACTCGTATGCCAGAGTGCACATAATAACCAGCTTATAATCTAAGCTTTCCGGTGTTTTAGTTTTGCATCATCTAAAGTTGTAACTTTTTCATACCATATTTAACATTAGGAGTAAGGATTTTATCTGAATACTATGATGATTATAACGTCAAATAATGAGTCTTTCCTGGATTATTTCTGCATCAAACCTTGAAAAGAAAGAAAATAAAATAAGAAAAAATAAAATAAAAGTATAAAAACATGTTTATTGACATAGAACATCATTTTCGTTCAAAATCGTTTTGTCTTATTAGCGTGATCAGAGGCATCCATATGTTTGGGAAAAAACTGACGGTTAAAATTAAAGAAAATGATGCTACTGCAATGAACACAATTTTTGTAATCAAAAGTTGTATTATATGAAAAGAAGCTTGACCAGTTCCTCTTTTAATTAAACTAATTATAACGTAATATTAAGCTTACGAAATAGCAAGTGTACGAAGTGTTTTGCGCGTCACAAGGGCTTTTGGTCTGATAGTGTATTGTTTGGATATTTAGCAGTTATCGTCATGCAAAGATCTGTAAATTTGTCCTCAAAAGCACATCCGGCTGTCGGCATTATGACAAGAGATAACAATGTGCTACATTTAACCACATTGACAGTTCCGCAACACATTAGAGAATGATAACGTTCCATGTGAAAAAAAATACTCTTTACAAACATTCCACAGCCTTCAAAACTTCCTAAACACATTCAAAAAGATAAACCTGTGGAACATGACTTTTATGGGCATAATTACGATTCTAGCTCACTCAATTCTATTTTTTTCTTATGCAATTTTAAAACAGTCGTTCGTTATTCAAAAAAATCTTCTAAAAACATGTACATTGTTTTATACACACATTTACCTAAAAATTAAGTTTTTATAGATATGATACCATAAATAACAGGAAAAGAGTGAGAACGACAGTGATCTGAAATTAACTATGCAAAATAAAAGTATTTTTGGCACACTTTGTGGCATCACGATCAGCAACTTTGTAAATAAACCAACTTAAGTCCGAAAATAAAACAGTGTTCACTGTAAATAGAGATATTTAACTGCTCCAACGTGAGAATAAGTCATTGAAACATTGCTATCTAGAAGGAGCCATTGCATAAGACGAAAGTCTTCCTTAATCTAGCAATCATTAAAAAACTTGCGTTTAGAATCTGCGAAAATGGTATCACGGCATAGTCTGTAAATCTCTTATATTTTTAATATCTATGCGAATGCATATTGCCGATGATGACTTACTAAAAACATGTATTTGCTTAACTGACTACTAAAATAAAATATCAGCGTATTGTTTCGAGGGTGTGTTTGCATACTCACGTCTCTGATTTCAAAAGATAAGTGCTTATGTATAGGACAAACTGTAGGTCCACTCTTCCCAACATATTCTAGTAAGAAAGTCTTCCATCCTCGCTGTAACCCTGGATACAGGGGTCACCTGTATTAAAGTACGTAAGTGGCCGATTTTGACCACCGCAGGTTGCCTATCGCGGAAGCAACGTGCTCCTTTTTATCACAAATAAAACTTTGCAATGGAGTAGGCACTTTAGCGCACCATGAGTTGCATAGAGTTTTTTGACCGTTAAACGTAGTTTGGGCGTCCATTTTAGACGTTTCTTTTGTGCACAATATACCAGCTTTGTTATGCTGATGGCAGACGCTAGAAGAGGACGATCGCTCAGATGGCAATGTTATATTCGTTTATCCAAAATAATACAAAAGGATCACGCGCCATAGTCTGGAAGATGGTAAATGAAGAGCATAAGCAACGTTATTTTGAACATTCGGTTATCTTCGGACATCGCGTAGCCCACAAAGAAGCGTTAAATGCTTTTTATTAGTTTCCGCTAAAAGGTCTGATCAAAAGGAAACACAAAATTTCCACATTTTTGTCTAGAAATAGAATTTTAATGTATTAACTATCAGTTCCAATCATTATTAATGCATTCATAGCACACATGAGTTAACAACATTTCCCTTCATTCTGTTTTTTATTAATTGATGTGTGTTCCTTAAATATGTGCACTCCCAGTACAAGCCTTATGCTGTATATTAGTAAAACATGTGTGCGATAGGCACGCATCGTCTCAGATTTAATCTCCTTAACCTTCCCAGCGGTCATTGCAATGGAGAAGCCTTGGTTTTGTGCCTCGTGTTTTTGATTTATTCCATTCCCGTTGCAGCATTTGCTAAGAAAATGCACTGCAGGTTTAAAATATTTTGTTTGCAAATTCTTGCACAGTATAAAACAATAACGATCTAATTAATAACTAGCCCAGTACGTACATTCTAACGTAGAACACAATACCCTCTAAATAATATTTTGATATATTTGCAGAGTTTATGGAGGTAGATTTTTGTTAAAGACAAACAAAATTGAGAGCTACAAACAAAATCAGACATCGCACAGTGCAATAGTTGGTCGTAAAGAAAGACAAAAGGCAGTATTAGGACTGCTTTACTAAAAAACTCAAAGTTGTCAGGATTAAACTACTTTTGTTACACTTATCGTATTGTTTGTTAGGTGCATTAAGCAAGACGAGGCCTAAACATAGAACTCTTGTCTCATTATAAGCTTGTTATTTCTACCCCAGTTTTGTTTGCTTATAATCTCCCGTCCACATGCCTTTAAAATTGATTTCTCTATCTTAACGACACACATAATACCAAGAATATAAGCAAATAATTCCAGCGCCTAATTCCTGCGCTTAATCAGAAAATATGATTTCTTTAGAGCAAGCCACAATTAGGAATGACGGAGGAGGCACTGTTAACTTAAAAAAAACTTGTTGTAAAACGGTAGGTATTTCTCGGATTGCTTCGTTCCAATCTTCTTGCAATAAAAATGAATCTCAGGAAGCATGTTTTGTGAGAGAGACAGTTTAGCAACGGACATGTTGACGCACGTGAAAGAAACATCAATACATATCGGTGAAAACTATTTGCACAATCAATGCTACATATGGTTTACAATTTACTTGCTTAGAATTTGCAATAACTTTTCTTCGAGAAAAAATGCCTTTGTCGTAAATAACATCATCTTCTTGTTCAGAGAGCAAGTCCGGACATTTTGATTTTTAAATGTTTATATTTAAAAATATAATTCGAGAAAATATTTCAGCATATTAACATTATCTCATTGCGACAAAACAGCCATTCTAATTCTACGTGACTCAATATCTGTATGCAAGCGTCTGAAGATTTTATATTCCAAGTACCAATTATAATGTTAATGGTTTACGCCATTCTCCTTACATAGAGTAGTTTGTTAATTGATAACCTTACAATGGCCATATGGTCAATTAAATATCATGCATTTACCAAAAAGAAGAATACCGTTTGTAAACTTCAGCAATTGCAATTAATAGCCCACTAAAGGGCAATAAAGAGGTTTATCTGCAGTAAAATGAACAAAAGCAAAACATGTGTTGTCCATTGATACTTTTGTTACCGATATGATACGCAAGTGTTTTGTTAGACGTCATCAGAAGACATGATTTAGCCAGATTTCCAGTTTAATTTAATAAACTGCCCGTTTCTTCAGTCTGATTGCACATTTAGCTCGGATTTGCATTAGCTAATTGAAACGCCTTTTCAAAGAGAGTTTTATACAACTGGTGTCAAATTCGCTCTCGCTTAAATACATTCTTTAAGGAATGGATAATATACGAATTCATACACCGAAAATAAGTTTATAGTGCCATTGACGAAGCATCATTCTTAATTTCATACACATATCTACACATGAATATTTCACAGTAACTTAAAATGATACAACCCATATAATTTCCACTATGGGTTATTATTTCTTGGAAACCTTTCATATTACTTAATAATTTTGGACCTTTATTCACAACCACAATTTCGCATGCTACATATTATGCTGCCATGAAAATTTCCTGCAGATACTCCCTATAGAGATAGTTGTATTTCTCAAAAACAAATTATAAAATCATCCTTCTTGTACGCACGCTTCAGCGTTAATTAAATATACGCCTGTTGTCTATTTATGGATAATTTAAATACGGTCGAAGTTTTTCTCTGTGGAATTAATTTAGCCGTGTTTAGTTAGCGTTTTTCTGAATTTAGAATTTTGAAAGTCAAATATTTAAGCTTCAATCTCTTTATATTGGCTAAGAATTTATGCATCTTTCTTTGTGTTTTACAGAGAAATCAACATTCAATTCTTATTTTCATTTTTTAAAATATTTCATTGTGTATTTTTACGTTTTTACGAAAGAACACAATATTTTGTTCACGTTTTTTAAATTCCTTGTGTTTAATATATCTAGATAACCACATCTTTAAATGTCTTTTCATGTTTCTTATTTCATAGTTGCGTGAAGTAAACTTCTGCCTGTTGTTAATAAATTCACCGTCAGATATCTATGTATCTTATTTGAGTTTTTGATTGTTGGACGGAAAATCAGACATAAATGACTGCTTATTATTGTGGAATAGTTGAGCCTTTCATGGCGTAGTCGTATTTTTTTCAGACGTGTATATTTGCTCAAAGTATTTTTAAATTATATATATTATCTTACCAATAATCTTAATAGATAAGTTTAAAATCTTTTGCATACAGTGAAATTTACATATACAGGGAATAATATTTAATATAAAATGGCTATATTTCTAAAATTTGTCTTTTGAAAATCTGATTTAGAAATGCACTGCAAATCTGTGATGGCTAACATACTTCTAAAAAGGTATTTAACAAGCCCATTAGCAAATGCACCATTTATATTATCCTGAGAAGTTCAAACAAAAGCATCATTTCTTTATTGTATCTTCCAGGAATCGTTAACTCTGGAACAAAGCATCTGTGAAAAGCAAACTAAACAGATTCAGAAGTCAGTTATCTGTTTTAAAGGAGAGAGGTTTGTGATTGCAGATTTTCTTTCTTTAACATTACAGTGATAGTAACTGGCGTCTTAAGAGCCAATTCATGAGATCGGGTTTACCAGAGATTTATTGGGTTTAAAAGAAATGCTAAATTTACCTTTTGTAAACAACATTGTTTATAAGTCAAAAATAAGGTTAGAGATATTTGCCCAAAATTATTACCAAAGACAGATTTTATTGGTATTAAAATGCATCGTGTTGAAGGGGATTTTGTAGAAATGCATTTTTCTGAAAACTGATTTCAAAAATAGGCCTTAATCGAAACCTTTGAAGCATACGAAAGTGCAAGCAAAATATGCCAAGATTTAGGCACGTTGAAGGGATCAAATGCCTTTAATATGTGGATCCTCAAATTAGTCTTATCTTTAGCGCTTATCGTGGTTTATTTGAGAGTGACTTTTTCTGGTCATTTTCATAAAAATGGAACGGATCTCATTTAAGTATAATTTGTTGTCAAACTTTATGTCGTTCTCTTAGAGTAAAAGTGGTTTTCTTTTCAAAACAAGAGTGAGTGAGAGCAAAACTGTGACTACACATGCATGATGGCAAAATATGTTTGATGTATATCAGCATGTTTGTTTTTGAAGTTTCTCACATAAGAGAGGCTTATGACATGCCTTGTTTCCAATTTAAAAGAAAACTGAGAAAATAAAGAGAACGGGTTTCTTATTTCCTTATCCAAAACGATTAGCGCAAATTCCATCCTCTCAAAATTTTGGCTTGGTTTGGAAAAAGGTACATTTTTGTATTTTGCGTAGAGCTGACAAATGGAACTATGTAGCTTACGGGCCTGATAGTATGTGCGCTTTGTCACATGAGAAATGTTTCCACATGAAATTCGAGATAGGATTATGCATAAAGTGTGGGCGACAGGGAAGCAAATATAATGGTTGACTAAGCAGACACTCCATATTCATATCTCTCTTATGTGACTTGCTGTCTGTTTCCACCTCGATGCACGGTTTCCAGTGCATCAAAACGTCAGATGTATCCAGCCACATCGGCATGGGTTGCATCCACTGAGCTTTGGTCCTGATGTCCTATGGCGAAATGCTGCTCGTGCATTCGCGTCTGTAAGTCTTGGGTGTATTATCGGAAGAAACCGATGTCGCGCATATGGAGCACATCCTCACATTTGACTTAGCTGAACTTGTGGGCCAAGGCAAGAATAGCAGATTTCGGCGGAAGAACGAAGGCCGTGTTGGCTAACTGCACAGGTAGTAGACATAGAAAAGTTGATTGGCCCCTATTTGATTTGTTTACCTTCATACTGGAGTCAATGATGGCATGGAAAAATCAAGGCCGCCAATTATCTTTGCGGCCAAGAGGGGAGTGGTTCCAAGTGTGAAAGTGATATGCGGTTACGATGCAACCCCACAGTCGATCCTTACAGGCTACGTGCTAAGTAGAGAGAGGAATATACTGAGGCCTGTCCACATGAATTGCCAGTCTCCTACAATGGGATGGTGAAACCAATACTTAAATCTTCAGGAACCGAATAACTTTTACCAAATAATGTCCATTCTTATTTTCAAAACACACCATGGAATGGCATTTTCATTACTATTAATGAAAATAGGGTATGTTCCATTAACGCCGTCATCATGACTTCCTATGACATGGAACTAGTTAAAGCGTATGCTATCGTTCAACAAATATTGGCGTTGTTTTGGAGAACGTTGATTTTTAACGGGCCGCATATGTGTAGGAAAGAAACGTTTTAGCTCCTCTCCTACCACGGAATTTGCTGACATCTACCGTATAATTTCCTACATACTTTATCAGCATAAATTCCTACTAAAAGGTGGTTGTTTAACCCAACTGGCTGCTTGGTGGAAATTTATGTCAAAATCTAGGACTTTGCTCTGATCTTCTGTTAATGTGTTTTCGTACTTTAGAATGAAGTTAATTATGTTTTGCTTAAGGGCTATACCTAATGATAAAATTAGATTTTCTGCAGCATGGAAAGGCAACAGACCAAATTTCTAAAAAAACTGTCACTTGGCCTATGTCATGTTATTGTAAATAAATGCATAAACTGACAGTGCATTATAAGCGACACAAAGGATGTCTCGATCACACGCCTGTACTTACGTTATCTCATTTCAAGATCAAAGATATTTCTATAAATATCCGTCAGATAACTTTACATTTGATCGTTTTCCTTGACTGATTGTATGCAGTAGATTCCATATCTCATGAAATGTCAACCAAAATGCTTAAAGTGTGTTTTCGATTTGCAATAATATTTTAATAGCATTGTTATACTCATTATTTTGCAGAATAATCCAAACATATGTCAGTCACAATAGAATGCCGGCATTTTAACTAGCTTCTTTCTGAACGCCTACAATAGTAATCTCTGCAATTGATGGCTGATTTATTAGTATGCATTTGTCTCGCTGATTTTCACTATCTTATGAATACGAATATAACTAAGTGAACAAATGCATATTGTTTTAAAACTCGTTTTTGGAAAAAAAGATCTTCTTCAGATTTTATACCTGGAGAACAAGATAATCTTGTTTTCAGCAAAAATTCCAAATTGCAAGTAATTTTGAATCCTTCTGACCATTTTACTTGTATTTAAACTTTACAAACCATATACTGTATACATTCCGTGTTAGGTTCCTCATTCATCTGCCTACACTCTAAGGGAGTAGGTTTACCATTCTCATAATATTTTCAGATATATGTGGACACTGTTGTATAACTTATAGGGACCATTAATGACTTAACGGATACGATGTTTTGTTAATGAAAACGTCACGCTATAAAAATTTATTAATTAAAAACATTTTTCTAACCGAAAGTTACCATACCTTCAAGTATAAAGCTCAGGCTTTTTCGTTTATATTTAGACTTATTTTACAATTCGTAATAAAAATCGATTATAAGAGTTTGGTCGACTGCTTATTCCATGAAATATTTTTAATTTAAGATAAAGCAGATCACTTGATGGACTAACGGCGGACAAAATACGTCGAAGAACGCCAAACATATACTGTTTTTCTATTAATAGTAATAACAGAAATTCTCATCAATGGACGATGTCCTCTTGAATATGTTACTTTAAGAGATTTTTTCCTGTTATTTCTGCAATTTGCTAGCCATCTTAATCACTAAATTACATGTTTATTTACGCAGCTAACTGCCAATCTTTTTGATATTGAATATTGTTTCATATGAACTCCAGATGTTTCACCTTTCCAGTTTAATTGCTGGCTGCCACACAATTAATCTAGACCATGCTTTCTGATTTTTGCAGTCTAATCGAATCCTCGGAAAGCATGTTACCTACTGAGGTCTCCAATTGTTTCAATAAAGAACTGTAATGCTAAATAGACAGCACATTTTTCTGTTAAGAAAAATAACTAGTAAATTCAGATGCTTGATTGGAAATTGTGATTCCTGGTGGAATTTTAGGTGGAGTTTAGTGGGCTGATTGTCATACGGTGAGGTTCAAATAGAGACTTCAAGATCCCTGAAACAAAAGCTATGTAAGCCGGACGTTTCGGATTCTTTCTCGAACCCAGAATGGAAGACGGTCACAAAAATGGCATTATGGGATATAGTGGACGCAGTATTTATAGGGTATTTTCAGCTCAATACGCCCCTTCCATACGAAACTTGCTGGCAAAGATAAGAGAGATTTTAATGGCCATTTCTGGTTTATTAGCTGTCATTAGCCATTCATTCCCAAACCCAGGTCGTACACATCCCGGGTATCGAACACGCGACCCGTGAAGCAGAGGTCTTACGCTCGCTGAGGGTCGTAGTTGATGATATGATTGCTTGCTTAAACGTATCTGAGTAGTTCGTCGCTCGTATCTCCGTCTATGACTCTCCTTTTTAAACTTGCCTTTCCGCTTTTATTACCATTTTATAAATTTATCACATACATCTATGCGATGATTGATCTCCTTAAGAACGGTAGCAAAATCTTTCAGGAATGATCTTCGTAAAGTTTTACATTAGTATGTTTTATGAAACATACATTTTGTGTTAAGCCTTCAATATGAAATTAAAATGAGAGGACTTTAAAATTATTTGTTTCCTTGGCAAGGTACCTATCAATTGTTTTTTTCGATTTCAAAACTGAGAAAATGCTTTTTGAACTTACAAAGTCGGTTGTGGTGATTCTTCTTTTTCAATATCCTTTTTATTTTATAGAACTTTGCAAAATGCATCTGACAATAGGTTTGTTAGGTGAAGTTGCTCATTTTACTAAGCTCTCATTATAATCGTGTTATTATTGAGGTTAAAGAAGTCCGATTAACAAAAGTGTGCATACGCCTTCACAAAGAAACCTTACTTTGGAATATATTAAAATATTTAACGTTTTTACAAAGTCAGTAACATGGTACAAATCACAATAAATAACTAAATGTTTCCCCTCTTGTCATTTTAATAAATTATTCTAACTATCTCAGTGATTGCACACTACCAGAACGCAAATTATTGAATAGGTCTGTATTCAGCTGCTTGAAGCAATAAATTTCACGTAAACTTTTATTATGAAGTTATGGGCAATTTATAACGCGTTTCTACGACTACAGTGATTCATTTAAATTGACTGATGACACACAAATAAAACCCTTTTATTCATTTTTTATGGGTAAAACTCGATGTTTATTTAAAATATTCTGTTTAAGGAAATGTATTTCTGCATTTCATTATTTTTTCCGATTCCTCCATTACTTAAAATAGTACTTGGGTTTGTTCTTGATGGCACCGGTAAGACACTAAATGCCACACACCTCTTATTAAACAGTTATCGTATATTTTACTTTATCTTTAATAAAATATGACAATTATCGCATTGCCTTTTCGTATGGATGTTGTTTACATTGCCAATATCACACGGAACATTAAAATGCAATTGTAATTGAAATATCAAATTTACAATCAATCACATAATTGCCCGCACATGTAACTACCAAAATATGAGCTGTCAGAAAATTACAAAATTTACAGAAACTTAAAGGAATTACTCAGCGAATATTTTCATGGGCGAGATGGAAGCTTTAAGCTTCGCCCATAGATAAATCGTCTGTAATATTATGTGTACTACGTTTTATGATTTCTTTGCGGTTGCATCTGAAAAAATGGACATTTCAGCTGAAATGGATACCATAAATCAGGCACACTTGTCGATCAAATTTACACTGATAAGGAAAATCTGGATCGCTCACTTTCCTGAATGTACTTCTGAGTAGAAGGTCTGACAGGAATATTCCACGTAGTGTCTATTGTAATAAAGACATGGTTCGGACAATACACCGACTTTAGGAGTTTTTAACCGCTGAACTTTATACGTTAATAAGTGGGCTGTCTTACACAAAGTGCGATTAGGATCTGCTAGGCCGATAGCATAGACGAAGAGCTTAAATATTTTAGAAAGCACTTTTACGAAAAAAATGGATATCCAGATAGATTTATTGTTAAGAATATGACCAATAGACCACCAAAACTGCCGTTGCTAACAGCAAACAAAATAAAACTATTAATCAGAGTCACATTTCAAGGGGACGCAGCAAGTGAACTCTTACTAAGGCACCTAAGCCAATCTGTGACATGCACGTTTCCAGCAGCTGATGCCCACGTACTGTTCTCGACTACTCCCATCCTAAATGAAGTGGTCAATGACACACTGCCAGCATTTATTATTTCACCTGCTGCATTGAGGCAGAATATATTTCATCGCACGAGCCGGCATTTGTCCAAAATACTACGAGAACACCTGCCAGCATGGTTTAGAAAGGGGAATATAAAGAACATAGGCAGTTCCATCCTCACGATTGTGGTAGACAAAGATCATCGTGTAGATGCCAAAGAGACCTTCTGGGTTTTTTACAAGGCCCTCTTAACGTATGCAAAATTCCTTGGATAGCATCTGTTGGATACGACAGAAGCTGCTGCGATCAGGTTACGCAAACCGTCGCCGAAAGTCACCAATTTAGCCGCCCGCATCTTATTACCTGTCCCGGCGGCCACCATTCCTCTGACCATAATCATAAAGCAGACCGAAATTTTGTTTCTTTCCTCCTCCTTCCCCTACCCTGACAACCGTATAAATTGCCATACTTACCCGCATATTTGACTTAGTAACACAGTGATATATATTTAAAGGCCTAATGAGAATTTATCGGAAACTAACGTATGCCAAATCATCTTTTTAATTTTTCAATGGGAATGTTTTGCTTATCTATATTGTATTTTAAACGTTATTTCTATGTTATATTTATGATTTTTACAAACGGTTCCTAAAAGCGATTAAAATATGTACAATAAACAACTTAATGTAGTTTTTTCCGTTAACCTAATAGACAATTATTTAAATAGTCCGCTGAACCAGCAACAGTCAATTATTTTTGATGTATGCTATATTTTTAATTATAAGAAAATTCCAGTAAGGTAATATGTTTAAATCGGAATCCATTTCCTTATTTTACTAAGCACTTGATACAGTGGCACCTAATGTTGACAGCTTCCTAACATACGATTATTTTTTTCGACATGCAAACATCAAACAAAATCTAAATTAAATATGAGAGAGAACTTGCTGAGCTAATTAATACGACGTTGTTTTAAGTCGTATGCTTCCTCTTAAGGACGTTGTCTCCCAATTTTCTATAAAATATACTAAAATTCCCTGATACAATATATCACATAATGCAAATCTTTGAAATTACAATCAAAGCTATTAATGCTTGATATATACATTGTTTCAACTAATGCCGGTCATTGAATTTTCAGGATATTATATAATTTGTAAATGTTAAAAAGACAAACTGCATTTTCATCAGGCATTTTCAGGGAGTGCGTAAAGTGAATATCACAAAAGGATTTCTCTGCAAAATATCGTTGATATCCATCGGTTTCAAAATGAAATTGTTGTAGATTTAAAAAGATTGAAATCTGCAAATTGCATCCAGTGATACATATAACTATTTTGTCGCCAGACTTCAGCGTCTTTAAAAAGATATTGGCAACAATTAGGCACACTGGGACAAAACACCTCTATTGTAAGAATGGAAAATCAACTGTTATCTTATATCTATTGAACAAGTACGATGAAATTTCATTGTTTTTGTGGCCAATTTACTCGCCCTGATTAAATTTGTGAAAGAATTTACAAATGATTTCTCCACTTGCATCCATTGTTAAACTCAGGTTTGCATACATTGCTATTTAGCCGTCAGCGCTTGCTGTTTAACGGGCTTGAAGGAAAACGTCAAAAATAGTACTATTTACGCAAATTAAGCATACAATTGTCTGCCCATGGTATTTTATATTCTGCTATAAAGGCATTGATATGCATTCTTTTCTTGTAAACAACGATTATGTAAGTGAAAATGCGAAAATTGTGTAATATTTTCTTAATATCCTTTGTCACTAAATAACACGGCCTGGCCTGGCTCTGCGTTCAGTGGCATTTTTATAGATATGTGTAGATTTAAGTCTTTATTAACACGATAAAACTCATTATTCTTTGAATTAGAAAGCCAGCCTTCTGGTCTTATTTATCAGGGGTCCTATTGAAATGTGAACTAGTCGAAACGTATGTCAAATTTTTAGGATTTTATTTTATGAATTATATTTCTGTTAAACTCACGCTGTATGTGTTTTGACTTTACTTGAACGTGTAGTCCAAGCAAATTGACATTATATATAAGCAGTTCACAACTAAAATCCCTAATGCATAAAAACAAAGAAATGGTTAATGCATATATTAAATGTTCATTTGAAAAGCTATATGCGGGGCTGCTTATCATGATCTCAAATAAGCACAATATGCAGCCGTTTTTCCAGAAACCAACAAAATTTTTACTACGGAAATCTGATGCAATTCTGTTAATCTACCACATAGGATGATTTAGTATTTTAAAGGTAAGGAGGACATTTCACTGATGAGTTTCGCTATTAAAAAATGCGTTGCTCATAGAGCCCATTTACAAAGACTTTTAAATTTAGTAGTTCTCTCAATTGCCCAGTAAATTTGAGTTTTCATGGAAACGATGATTAGATTAGAGGTAAAATGACAAACATAATTACCAATAACGAGGAGCGTAGAAGTTAAATCGAAAATTACCAGCACTTGTTTCTGCAGCATAAAGAGTTCTATTATTGAAGTCGTTACTCCACCAGCAAAAACTGTACATCAAAAAATATGTTGACTGCGCATACAGACAGATCTTTAAATATGGTTGCATTACAATCTCGCACTTAAACTACCAACCCATTAGAGAAACTTTACTATTACAGCGCATTCATCAGGTTACCTAGCTCTTTAATCCTCCTTTAAGCATTTTGCTACCGATTGAGTTCCCGAATGACCTTCGTAAGTTCACCTGACAAAATGCTATGGAGCACGTATTTAAGCACAGTGCACTATTAGTTTTTACGTTTTTGGTTCTCTCGAGCATAAACGTATTCCCTGATCAATTTGTGATTTACATTTAATAAATGTGTAGTTAGTATGATTGTTTTGCAAATAACTTACTGTCTTCTTTATTACCTAAAACATTGAATCGCCAATAAGTTACTGATTTGAAGTTAGATTTCAAATTGAGAAAGTTTTAAAAGCGCCACTTACTTTATTATCGTAATTGGTACTTTGCAGTTGCGTCGAAAAAGAAGCACTTGTATATTATCGGTAATTTACGAAGACTCTTCATATTTAAGGAATACCGAGTAACATAAAGTTAAATACCCAAAACAGGCTTTTAGAAAGGTGGTTAAGATACCTGCAACAAAACGTGATATTAAATCAGGATAATACGACCAAACAAATAAATTAGTTTAAGCTTAAATTTAACAGGCTGTATATGTTATAATTACTTTTGTTGACTAGCTCTTTTATCATAAAAATGATATTTAAATCTTTATAAGTAACCTACATCAAAGTTGTCGAATGAAATAAAAGTTGATGTGTATTCGCCTTTGATAAGGGTTTGTTAACTGATCTGATATCAACATCTTAACGTCCTGGGATCAAGCTTATCACAGCAGAGATACGCTAATTTGGAAAGTTAATTTCCTTATAAAAAATGTATTAAACATTCTTTAAATATAAACTTCTATGCTTTAACGTGTGTGAATTTAAGTAAAGCCCAAACTTTTCTGCGCGGTTTTATGAAATTGGACACCTTCCACTATCCTATCAACGGATGTAAACTAAAGTAAAAAAGGAATTAATCAAATGGCCTTTCAGTTTGAATCGTCTCTGAAAACCTTAGGAAGTATTTCCACACCGACGTGATCAAACTTGGAAACGTGGAAGATTACACGGACGTGCGTCTATAATTAGGAATTTTAACTTAAATATGGTTGAATCAGGATGATTTATATTGACGGCGTTCCCATTTGTCTTATGCAGATTCACACACGGCAAATAAAATGAAGGCTATGCTATATGCTTATGTTTTTTGCCATATAATCTTTTAATAAACTGTAAGCCTAACATGATTTATTATACATTTTCTTAAGCACAGTTCGGACTGATGTATATATAGTCTTCAAAGTTTATGCATGCAGAAGATATACTTTCGTTAAAATATCCGTTAGATTCCTCAGTTGTATTCAAACCTTTAAAAATCCTATATGCCTGCTTTTGAAAAAAAATCAAATATTTATATATGGACAGAAGAGGAGACCGAATATAGATCGTAATATTTTTCAGTTGACATAACTTATTTTCTGATTTTTTAGCAGATAAAAAATATGATGCTCCAATTTTCATTCCGAGGCACGTAAAAACCTAAAACGTATTTAAGATATATAATTTGCTCAAGCAACGCAAAAGGGTAAAATATTAAGGAGTTTAATAAATGATGTTTCATGCATGTTTTCGATGATATACCCCAGAGATCATAACAATTTCAATAAACAAGAACAACACGTACTATGTATGCAGTCATTTTGCCGAATGCAATTTCTGAAGAATACTCGATACACGCCTGTTTATCAGGCTGAGTATCACCGGTTAATAAATTTATTAGCAGTTCGCTACAACAAATTCAAAATAATGACACAAATTTAGTATTACTTTCATATCTGAGGCTCAATTCAAATTTTCAGGTTAAAACACTCGCGAGCAAAGTCCCGCAAGCTATATGTCGGTCTTCTTGCAAAGGATGAGAATGCGTCGCATCCAAGCACGTACAACCTCTGCTCAAATGCAAGCTTATTGCAATTTTGCGGAATGAACTGATATGCCTTTATGTGATGTACCATTTTTATGTCCATTAAAAGCATTACAGATATATATGTTGCTGTGTGTGTTATGAATTGGTTACAGTTTGGTAATGCAATTTAGGCAGAAGGAAATTAAAAGAATTGAAAGCATGGTTTATAAAATCGAAAAAGCAAGATGATATTTTTTGAACAATGTTTTGTCACGTAGCCCTGAAAGCGTTGCGTACGCCGACTCAAAGTATATGCCAGGTGTCCACGCATTGTTTAAATCGCACTTGAGACTTAAATCGCTGACTTGGCTGACGCTTGAAAAGCGTAAATGATATAAGGATCGGACCATTTAGAGCAAGTAAATTCCAATACAGTTCAACTCAAGTTTACTAAAAACATACCTGTGATGTTCGTAAACTATAACTGTCAATTTTATTATTACATATAAAATGAAAAGCCTTTAGTTCGGATTTTGCGAGCTAAAAATTATGGAGAGATCTGACGGAACGTTTTTGTCTCCACGGCCCAAAAATGTATGAAACTAATACCAAAACAGCTTGAGGGCTATAAAAGGTTAATTTTAAGGTTAGAAAAAGAGCTGGAATGATCTAATTAGGCCACGAAATATGACAAAAATGGACCATTGTATGATTTGTTTTTTCATCTTCAAAGACTACCAAATCTTCTAACTTGTAATCACAAAGTAAATGCAAAAGGTTTTCTTAAGTTTTTTTCATTATTGTTTTTCGTCTTAAAAAATTGAAGCATATTCTTTTTTCTACTCATCTGGCTTGTCTTTTGGAAATGCAATTAAATTTCTGTAAATCGTATCGAAATGTTACTTATCAGATAGGGCCTTTCATATTATCCAGTCAATATATATCCTGAATCAATGTAAAGATTCAAATTGCATGATGTTTTATGAGCAAATGAGAAGTTTGTTGGAACACCAGAGCTTTCATACTGCGGACGAATTAAATTGGCTTGGCGATACTTGAATCCTTTTCTATCACAGATATAACAGATAGAACAGAGATATGTCAACTTATCTTCGTTTTATGTTAAATTACAAACATTTTCTAAGACGCTTGAATAGTTAACACATTTTTTGCGATAACAACAATCCCTACTGTTACTTAAACAAATTTTTGGAATAATGGTGAAAAACGTTGATTGCACACGCCGAACCAATTTTGATTGCAGGGATCCGAGCTTCCTCAGAGGGAAATGCGCTTCCAGGGAAATATTTTTGTCTTTATTCAAATAGCCTGAAATAGCATTTACTGATAATCCTTTTTTTGTTTAAATGTTAAGGTCATATTTTAACATTTTCATATGAAAGAACATTAAACATGTTTCATTTATTATATGAGGGAAAACACGCGGCAAAACATGATTTGCGATAGAGCAGCTTTTAAGCTTCAACCCATTTAAGACTCTGGAGAAATTGTTAACTAAATTTGGTCTTTTTCTGCCAAGTTGGCGTCCTTTGATCACTGGTAGCAGCAGGGAAATTAAAGTGATATAGAATATATGTATTCACCTCTACTCGTAACGTCGAAAATAAAAAATCAGATTTTAGGTCCTGTGATGTACGTCATCTGCGGGTACCATGTTTTGTCACGTTAAGTCCTTAAAAGTATGGGATTTAAAAAAAATTAGTTTTATCTATTTTGCTAAAGAACATGTCATACAAAAACATTTTCGAGAGAAAAATATATAATGTTAAATAAACCGATAAAGAAACAGGCGTTGTTTTAATTGACGGAAGTTCCTTGTGTTAGATCAGAAAAAAATAGTGAAGAGAAAGAAACAGACAGCAAGGGTGAAGTGAGGCACAACTGACTGACTGCTAAAGAGGACTCCACGCATAAACGACTAAGACCTCAAACGCCTCCGACCAGTAGGCACAGGCATTCCCCTGGTTTTATGGTCAACAGAAGATCTACAAGGAGGATTGGCCAGTTCATTGGATTGTAGACATGCGCAATAGCACTATGTTTGGCGGAAAAACGCAGGCCATTACAGAAGCTGCCGGTGTCTTGAAGCAAGCTAGCTACAGTTAAATTTACTGCGATGTCAAACTTATAAACTTACAATCATGAGGATGCTCTGTTCAAACGTCTCTTTGCATTTTACATATGTGCTGATCACTAAGATTGTTCCCCTTGCAAACTCAATAAGAAATAGGAAAGCTGACGAAGGCATTAAAAAAAACTATTACAAAGATGCACGTTAAACGTGCTGTTCTCCCTGTTAACCAACTATGCAGACAATTAGGTGACGTTGCTATAGGCTCGCTCCCTGGACATATTTAAGCTGACGTAATCATGGGAATTTAAAACACTAAGGTCTCTTGCTGATGATGTGTTTACAATTCTCAAAGTAATAATCAACCTAGATGCAGTCTTAGATATTGTAATCAAGCACATTTGTCCATCAAGTTCACGATGGAGGTAGAAAAAGCAGGTTTGCTTCCTTCCTTAGACGTACTTCTTAGCCGAATATCTGACCATAGTGTCCAAGGGAGAATTAATTGAAAAAAACCTGGTCTGAGCAATATACGAACTTTGTGTTTTTCGTATTTATCCAACCGAAACGCAAGCTGGTCCATTGTATTCGTAAAGGAAAGGTTTAATCGGTGGAGATCATTACAGAAGAGCTGAGGAATATCCAAAACGTTATTTTCGTAAATGGGGATCTGGATGGATCTATTACGAAGAATATTGACGCAAGACAAGAAACCGGTCACACTTACTGCAGTAAAGCAAACCCTATTTCTCGAAGTCCCCTTTCAATTTGATGCGTTCAGTGAAAGGTCCTTGACCAAGACATGTCAAGAAACTCCCAAGCGGCAAGATTGCGTTCATTATTCTTAACGAACCCTCTTTTCCACTGAAAAGTTGAGGATAGGTTGCCAGCTAAGACCACGTTCATGTCCATCAACCAAATTACTTGCTTCTGAGAAGCAGGTTATATTGGACTCATGTTTCGACGCATATCCAAAAGAATAAGGGAACAACTCCCGTCATTACTGAGGAAAGGCAAATTTAAAACCCAAAACAGCTTGGTTCTCGAACACATGGTTTATTCTAGGCACCATTTGGGCTCGAAAGAAGCCTTCCATGTGATTAACAAGGTGCCACTAAACAACCTCATATCAATAGGTCCGTGGCTGTTTGCAACAGCAGAAGCCATTGCCATTCGGTTGCGAAAGCTGCTCTTGCGCGCATAAAAGCACCTGCTACAAGCTTCACGCTAAGCATGGCCAATGACGGCGTTATTTCATTCACTATACGCCATCTCCTCTTCCGCTCTCCCCGCGTGAACGACTCCACCAAACCCTTACTGCCGATTAGCCAGCTGTGTTTCTTCACCACATCCCAGAAATTCACATGACTTTGTTTTATCACAATTTAAACATTATTGATTGTATGTCATAGCTTGTACCCAGTTCCAATTTAAAGGTACTGGCCTGATTTGAATTTATCGGGAGTATGCGAAAGCTTGGCAAAATGGTCTTGTGAAAACTTTTATTATACAGATCACTTAGTAGAACGCAGCTTGCTTACTTTACGTAACGTATACAGCTAAGCGTGAAACGATCAAACAAGTCACAGACGCAGTTCTCAGGCAGGTTAACAATAAAAATATAAGAAAAACTTCACTAAAGTCGTCAAGGCGAGCTATTTCCATAGGCTTACAAGTGGCGGATTCAAACAAATTCCATAAGATCAATACTTTTTATTGTTTTAGCATCTGTAACAGTGCTTTTATATCGTATTTGGGAAAATTGTTTGCAGAACGCCGTGGTAAAGCTTCTGTTAAAGGAACAAATATGTGTAGTAGTAATTAGTTTATTTAAGTGCATTAGGGAATAGGGTCCTGGAGCGAATATACACAATGGAGATCTGGTAAACTTTAGTCAGAATACGAAAGCCCTGTGTATAAAAAAAACATAATTTGGAATAATTATCCCACAAAATAAAAACATTATCGTTTTTACGCATTAATACGAGTGTGGCTAATAGAATTTTTTTAAAAACTGCTGCCTCCCTAAAACGGAAAAGCGAACGCTACATTTTACTTGAAGGCTTTGTTCTATAATTGTCTGGAAGAAAATATAGACATAGAAATGATTGCCACGCACTTCAAAATTAAGACCTTTATTCGGCTGTCGGTATAGTAAACATTGGTTATCATCGATAAATTGCAAAAAAAATAATTCTCTTTTGAAGCTTTATTTTGATAGTCTTAGGCAAAATAAATATAACTTATATTTTGCTTTTTCCTTCTTGTCACCATATTATCTTATTAGTCATTTAATAACAATTAATGCCTATAAATCACCGGAAAATGAAACCACACTATTCGTCTTACCCTGGGGGCAGAATATTTATTTACTGAAACAAAAAAGATAATTTGCCCCATCTGATAATTCACTATCTGATATTAGTAGCATTTATTTACATAAATTGCTAATAAGCAACGCTTATGGACATAATTCACAGTACCGTTTTTAGTTAAAATTTGTGATTTTTTTAACAGGGCCTGGCTGATTTCAAAATGAAGAGCTTACATCTTTCCATCGTCCGAAAGCAAAGAAAGATACACATGGAAATTTTAAATTGGCGAAATTTCGGGAAATCAGGATTTAGTTTCAAAAAGTGAGTGCGGTCAACATTTACGATGTTGCTTGAAGAATCGGACCTGGGTGATTTGATATGCAACACAATAAGAAAGAAGAATAAATTTGAACTCTACATTTCTAAGAACATGTTGATGTAATTGGCAAACTGAAACTCATTTGTGTTACCTAAATTAATAAGTTTTGTGGTCAAGTGTAGCTCATAAATTATTTTTCGCTCTATTTGGATGCGGAAATCAAATATTCTGGTGTTTAATGACCACACTTTTCTATGTACCTCTGAATCCCATTTGCGATGCATGTCTTAAGGGGAGGCTCAATTGCATTGGTAATTGTGATATTTCATGCTACAGGGAGACTCAAATTTTATTTTTGTGAAAGAGATTTCCATTTTGTCTTCGTAAAGCAGAAAACGACAGTTTTTTTTAATTTTCTCAGTAAACGGTGCATTTAATAGCAGTATTTCAACCAAAATGAAGTTTTAAAATTCATATGTGCAGTATTTTTCACGGTTTCTGTTAGCTGTCTCATTCCGATAAAAATGTTTACATTTGCAAACAAAATACTTGCTCTTTTCATTAAAACCTTTTAGGATTTTCAATCAGTTTAGCTATTCTCATCATTCCTTACATTATTTTATGCCCGCTCATGGGCGATTATAACTGTTTCGTTATTAATAGCAGTTTACTTGATTTCGTTCTCTCACAATGCATTCGATTTCATCAGCCGTTTTTTATAATAAAGTGTATGTTTCGAGGGTATGGCATAGAGTGGTACGTTGAGACCTCATGTAAACGTAGTCAAATATAATCAGCCAGGTCGCTTTAATATTGAATTGAATTAAAGTTTAACATTTGTATGTCAACAAAGTTTATCAGACTAGGGTTCACTATATAATGGGGAAGAATACGAACACAGCATTTGATTAACGAATGTACTGTGACTTTGAATAGTAAGCTGCTTGTTCAGTACAAGAAATTACATTCTGTGACAGGATTTTTTGTATTTTCCACACTTCGTTGCTTTTAAGTAAACGATACAAATTTGCATATATCATATAAAAAAATTAAACTTACGGCAAGTGTTTGTGCGATCTTCTTAAAAATAATTAAGGAATTTTTAATGCGTTTTGAATACAGAGGAACGTTTCTTTTGATGCATTTCAGTTAAAAAGAGTAAATAGTATCTTCGGTTCATGTTTTAAGTAAAAACGCATTAAAACTGGGAAATTTTTAAAGTTATGCTTTCCAAAAATAGAAAAATATAATTTTTTGTGAAATTGCTTTAATAAGGTAAAACATATTTTTTTTCAATATCTGGCATCCTAAAAGGAGTAAACATATCTTTGAATTATGTAACATAATATTTTTTAGTCAAAAGCAAATTTGATCATTTTGTTTAGCATCCAAAACACTAGGATACGTTTGATTGCAACTTAAACTCTGTCCAGTTTTTGGATTTTCTAAGCAACAGGTAAATTTCATGGTTTAAACTAATTTTAGAGTTTCATTCAAAAATGTGGCATGATGCTTTAAATATATTTTGATGCAAACATTGTGATTTCAAAGAAGCAGTCGACTTTAAAATAATGTATGTGACCTTCATGTACTGCAAAACCTCCCGGTTATTGCTTTGGATACTAAACATTTTCAAATATGAACGACCATGGAAGGAATACGAGAAGAAATTTCACATTTACAATAACCACCTGGAATGGTCAAAATCATCATGTCGAGGACTGCAAGCGACCAATTATACTGTGAGATCCTGCAGCCACCCATAAACTGAGTGACAAACGACGCCCTCATACAACCCCATTTTCATCCTGCCAAACTAGGATTTATGTATTTTGGGTATGAATAATCTTTCAAACTTGAGAATGGATCACAATTCAAATATGGGTTTTTCAACTAATGGATTTTACCATATTGAGAATTGAGCGAGTCTTGGCATATGGATTCTTTGAAAAGATCGGACACTTTAGTTGTAAAGCGGTCCTTATGACAAAAGTTATAAGAAGCGGGAGCGAGAATATATTGACTTTTAAAATATTATCCTGAGGCCTGCATAGAGATGGCGTCGTTCGAAGCATGTTGATGATTATATGCACTTATTCAAGTTTGATTTAATGCATTTTGTGTACTGGATTTTTTCCCCTGCTGTATGTTTGATTGCAGATGAATTTGAAAGATTTGATACCACTAAAATATTATTTGATGTGCTATAATTTTCGGAGTATATTGCGCTTACGTGCTTATCCGCATTGAAAGAAGACAATTGTTCAACTGTAAGGGAAACCGTAGGGCGTGACAACTTTTGCAATATTTTTCTTTTAAGGGGCGAAAACACCTGTCTAATTTGAGTGAAATTCCGCCTAGAATGGCTTGACAATCCAGACTGTGCGCGCATGCATGCGAAGTGCAGAAGGGTTTTGCTAGCGGACAATACGTTGGTTGTTTTTTATCACTGAAAGACCAGAGTTTTCTAAGGTTATAGATCCAATTCGGTGGTTCGCTGAAAAAATGTTTTTAAGGGATTTGGTTTGCCAATTTTTGGTAAACTGCTTTTGGCAATATTAACAAACAAGTGCATTAAAAATTTAAACTTGAGGACAAAATAAGTCAAAGCAGTATTAACCGTTTGTATGCAAAACGGAAGCTAGCATTTTGATGCTGCTAACGTGAACGTTAATATATATCTGCAATGTATAATTAGATGTTCTTAAAAACGGAATATTAAACTGTAGCTTCTAATAGTGTTGACATTAATAAATTTTCACGCGCCACATCAACCGTCAGCCTAGAATATGAACTTTACTCATGATTTGATTGGCGCCGAAGATGTAAAGAGAAGAAAATTTAAGCAATACGACGAAAATGTGGGAATAAGTTGAAATTTATGTTACAGTTTGGTACAAAATCCCCTCGGTTTTCAAATAGGCAATAGGTTTCCGTTGACTGTAGCATTTTGCGAGGAAAATAATGGAAAGCAAAATCACAGGAAAATGTCCGGAACGTATCCACAGTCTTGCGATTTATATTTAAGGAACATACATGATTTCAAATATTATATTGCATTAAATAAAAAAGTCTATTTTCTCCCAAAATAACGAAAACATTTCAAAGAGGTAAAGTGTTTTTGCTTAAAATCTTTGCATACCAGGCCCAAAAATAATGATTTCGTCGGGTGGCTCTTTTTGATTTCAACTGGTTATGTATGGGAGAAGTTATACAGCAGCTGTTGAAGAGTCCCCCATTAGATTGGAACCTTAGTTATCAATACTTGAACACCTGCCGTTGATCTACCTGTTCTTGCTACAGAGGACAATCAAAGTAACATTACAGTTTCAGTTTAAATGAATATTTCCAAGGCACACTGATCCTGATGCTGGCATGACCAAAATATACAAATTATGCATCCGTATTAATGAAAATTTTGATTCTCAGAGAATGAAGCACAAAGACGAAGTAACGTTCACCGGAAAGATTTAAGTGAATGTCTGAAGTTTAGAGTAGTGATTTTGCATACCTATAATCGTAGACTGGAGATTCATAAAGGGAAGTCACGAACAATGAAACAAGAAGGCTATTGGCCTGATGTTCAGAAGTATTAATCGAACCCATCGTCAGAGACAGACGAAATGCATTGAAACGCAAGACAATGTTTCTGAAATAACATAACTTCTACGGCTACTCGTGCAACTTTGTTGACAAGTACATTGGTGAACGACAACCGAGACCACCTCCGAACGGCCCTAAATTATCTCATCTCTTTCATACGTTAAGAAAATATCAGAAAACTCTAGTCGCTTTCTCAACTCACTTGGATTTCGAGTTGCACACAGGCCAGAGGCAACCGTCAGGCACTGGGTCATGATACCAAAATAACCAATGCTACGGCAGGAAACGTCTAGAGTTGTTTAGCATATCTGATACAGTTTTTGTCAAAGCAACTGCATACAAGAAATCGGGAGATTCTTCCAGATGAAACTAGCCGAGCACACAGCTGCGGTGAGGAAGAAAGACACCAGCTCTCAGTTCACAGCTCACTAGACTTGACCTGGCCATATTTTGTTAGGTTTCACGAGGCTAACAGCCTCGCAAGCGGTGCTCACCGTGTGAACCGCGAGCAGCTTCGAGTCGTCGTCGTCAGGCCGGCAGTTCATCAACAAACGCAATGACCTCCCCTTCCGTTATTCTCGACTGAGATGTCGACTGGGCTGGGGCGTCAGCCACGTGGGGATGCAGGGGGTGAGTCATTTTCACGCCAAAACCCGGAATGTAGGCTGAACTTGCGACAATTAGCGCCCCGGACGTGGACGGCCAAGCCATCATCATGTCAATTTGGACCCATACCATTTATCGTGAGAGCTGTTACTTGTACTACGCATGTTATGATGTGGTCACTAACTGCTATAAATATTGCGCAGCTTGTGCCTTTATTACTCTTAGCTGCGACCGTCATGGATGATGTGTTCGAGTGAGAAATTAAAATGGCAGACCAAGGATGTTAAATTTGCTATGGTCGTCCTAAACTGCCTCCTTAAAATCACCTGGAACCGTGATTATACGAAGTTCACTGTGTGGTATGTAGCCTCCAAATTCAAAATGTGAGGTTGAATCGGTCCCGCAACTATTTATAACGCATTTCGACCTTGCCTTATTTGTCCGCGGAAATAATTTGTGGACAAAATTGTTTCACGTTGTGACATTTTTCTTTCACTTAGTTTCGTAAAATCCGTTGGGAGCAAACAAAGCAGTGTAGCATTGACAGTTAGCCTTCTTTTATTCGTCTTTGGGTGCGATTCCCGTCACGGCACACTTTTTTGACGAGGCCAGTCTTGGAACTGTGCCCCATTCTCTTCCTCATTCCACTGCCTTATCAGCAACAATATTTTTTACACTTGCTCGCATATTTCACTTATTCAAATATCAAAACAAGTTTACCAAATTGAAGAAAATATCACTCAGTCAAACACAAGCTTGCCTAATTTTCTTTCGGAACAAAAACGCTCCTCAACTTGAGGCTCCATTCAGACCATTTAGTTCGCTGCTTTAAAGGCAAAATTCTCGAAACCCTTTTTGCTGATGGCGCGCTGGATATATGTTTCATTTCAATTGTTGTGTCTTTATATGACTTTAATCAATCACCACCCGAAATGTGTATGTAATTATTAGTTTTAGCACTATTTCTGGTAAATATGATTGTCCCTGGTGGAAAAAGATACAATTCGTATAAGTGCATAAGGTTAATCGGCCTTTGAATTCGTTATGCGCAGCCATATTAAGGTTTTGTCTTTGTGCCTCACAACGTTTTTTGTAATGAGGTGGCCGCCACGTCTGCTGGTGCTAGTAGACGGTAGAAAATCTGTCGCATAATTCGCCATCTATTTAAAACAACATGACAAATGAGTTTCCAACATAAATAGAAATAGACGAAATAGGCAAAATATGCAAAATGTGCGGCTAAAAATCGCTTTTTTCGTGCACATCTTTAATTGCAGTTAGCCTGTATACCTGTAGACATGCTATTTGTAATGTTGAACGGAAAGCACCCATTAAAAGCAAACTAATGCATTTCAATCGTTTTTAAAATTAAACATTAGATTTTTCAGCCGTCAGCTATTCTGATAAGTGATGCATTCAAAATTGAAAGTTATTCACGTTAATAAAAGTTCTACACTACAGTATAACTTGTTTTATATGTTAAGTGCAACAATGGGCGATATGCATGAAGAGTTTTGATGAAATTTTCCTAACCTTTTCAACTGTCATCGTCTTTTATAAACTACTTTTTCTTATATTGAATTAGTAAAGATGAAACTATAACGGACGTTCAAATACGTCTACTAGCAGAAGGGCATCTTTAAATTAACGTTTCTCGCGATCACATTTACGATCAACCTAATTTGTTATTTCTAATTTTCGCACATAATTTGCAAGGATTATTTTTTTGGTTATGCACTCTAGTCCAGCCTTTACTAATCCACAAACATTCGTCAATTGGGAAGTCAACGATTACGGATTCCGTCACCAGGTAATGTCATTCTAACTTAAAAGGAAGAATAACAACCGCCAGTATTCAGCCAAACGTAGTACTGCGTTCCGGCTAACACTGTGTTTATCGCAATTTTCACGTTTCTGGTGGCCAAATCTGCTGTGAACACGTTTAGAATATACCAATTCATGTCAATTATAAGTCCACGATTACTCCCAGTTCGTAGAGATTTCGAATACACTTCAAGCATAATCTCATCTCTTAATTCGCTTGGGGCGTATTTCTCAGTTTTCAGAGCGCAAGTTATATAGTGCTTGTATAGTCAGCTTTGATGCCTTTGTCCAGTGCTAAATAAGAAAATACACTTCCTTACCGTCAAGCTCATTATTTAGAAGGCAAGAAGGTAAGTTAATAAGTTGGAGAAACTTTTGATAACTGTTGACCTCGTTATTGTATTGAAGCGTTAGGTACGAATCTCGTAAAAACTATCCCTGCAGAGAGAATTTTCAAATTAATAAATGCTGACTCCATGTGACTGCTCTATTGCAAGTGTGGTCTGAGCTTGAGAATATCACGGGGCGATAAGCACTGTGAGTTAGAAGGGTCCCAACTGACAATTACACTCAACCTCGCAGTCAGTCCAATGTGTGTTGTGTGGAGTCGCTGACTAATGATCTGAGAGTCAGGCTGCGACGGCTCCTTCTTAACCTAACCTCTATCCGTCTCACACATGTGATATATGATCCATTCAACCACCTGTTGTGTGCAATCCTTGTGCTGTGTTTGGGGGGCCAGATCGAGCCTCTGCAAAACCGCTTCGTCAATTAGCCCAGACAGAGGCAAACCCATCGACCTCCCCTTCTTTTGTTTGTAAACCTCACCAATAAACCTGAATAAATTTTTCAGACGCGGTTCGAGGACCTAAATTGTGCGCACTTGTTTGGGCTGTTGGT
Organism: Schistocephalus solidus; assembly: GCA_017591395.1. Taxonomy (NCBI): domain Eukaryota; kingdom Metazoa; phylum Platyhelminthes; class Cestoda; order Diphyllobothriidea; family Diphyllobothriidae; genus Schistocephalus; species Schistocephalus solidus. The sequence goes on from WEDG01007164.1 coordinate 88,086, forward strand.
CAGTTTCATGGTATTATCCTCGAATGAGATTCCCTACAATACCAACAGCCAGACCGGACGGAATATTTCTGGGCAATGAGATCAAGTCAAATTACATCACCACTTCGTCTGCCTCCACTTCAAGGTGTTTAATGCGGGTCAGAAATTCTTAAGCTGGCCCTACTGTTCACTCTGTTTCTGTATTACGCAAGCACATTCGCTGATTGGGCCACTTTTATAACCCGAAAGATGGAGCACCACGTAAAGTTACGATGAAGTGTAAGGGCACTCTTGGTTTTTGAACCTTCTGTAGGCCGTAGAAGCATGCCATCGTAGTATTTGTGGCGTTTGAAGCATGTTTGCCCTTCTCGTAAAGGCTGCTGTCCTCCAAAACGTGACTATCATCTTGTTAATTATCTTCTAGAGCATTCATAACTTAGTGGCAATCGATGGCACATACGAATCCTTTTCCATAATACAGTTCTCGGCCTTGCCAAATCGGCCTTTGGGTGTCCCTTGTCGGTGGGCAGGGTGGCAATATACTCAACTTATGTATTTCGAAACTTCCTGGATTCTTGATTCTGAACTTTTCACCCGGCGTTTCTGTTGGGAACTGGTTGTTGAATGGCATTTTCCAGCATTTATATATATATATATTTTTTTTTTCTCCCACAAATCAACATATACATATATATATATGAATATGAGCGGTTCATCGATATGCTTAAGTAAAAAATATGCTCCGGTGTGCCCTCTTAGCAGTGAGTGTCACGTACTTGTTTGACGTCTGTATCAAACTCACTGCACAAGGCATTTGACGTAATGAAAAAAGATAAAAACCGTGTAACAGATGTCTTCTTCTTGTCTGTTGCACCTTAAACAACATACCTCCACATTATATGTCGCATGTGTCCTATGACACAACGTTTTTTATCGCCAATATCAAGCTAGCTGGCTGGCGGGCTAGCAGAACGGGATCAAGTGAGATCGTAGCCACATCAGTGAGTTGTAGGAACTTGTTTCACTTGTGAATATATCTCGCATGAGACAGCTGTCTGCGTAATGCCTGTTGCAAACTTAGCATCATACCTGTGCATTACATGTTGTTTTCCTATGACACAAAGTTCGTTAATCGAAAGTGGCTAGCTAAATAGCTGGCAGGTGGGTGCGTGGACAGAATGGGATCGAGTCATATCCATGCTACATCATTGAGTGTCACGCACTTGCGTTAATTTTGTACATACCTCACTGCACAAGGCATATGACGTACTGAAGATAGATAACAACCGTGAAACTGCTGTCTGCGTATCTTGCCTGTTGTACCTTAAGCAACATACCTGCACATTATATGTGGCATATGACCTATGACACAACGTTTGTTCATCATCAATATCAAGCTAGCTGGTGGGTTGGCGGGCGGGCAAAACAGGATGAAGTGAGATCCGAGTCACATCAGTGTGTGTCACGCACTTGTTTTGCTTGTGTACATACTTCACTGAACAAGGCATATGACGTGCTAAAGATAGGTAAAAACCTCGAAACAGCTGTCATGTTCTTGCCTGTTGCAACTTAAGCTACAAACCTGCTTATTATATGTGGCATGTGTCCTATGACACAACGTTGTTTATCAACAATATGCGGCAAGGTGAGAACGGGTGGGCAGAACGGAATCGAGTGAGATCGCAGCCACATCAGTGAGTGTCACGCACTTGTTTCACTTGTGTGCACACTTCACTGCAAATGCATATGACGTACTGAATATAGGAAAACTCAGTCAAAAAGCCGTCTTATTCTTGCCTGTTGCACCTTAAGCAACACGCCTGCACATTTAATGTGGCATGTGTCATATGACACCACGTTTGTTTATCGCCAATATCAAGCTAGCTGGCAAGTGGGCGGGCGGGCGGGCAAAACAGGATCAAGTGAGATCCTAGCCACATCAGTGAGTGTCACGCACTTGTTTCGCTTGTGTACATACTTCACTGCACAAGGCATATGACGTACTAAAGAAAGGTAACAACCGTGAAACAGCTCTCATCTTCTTACCTGTTGCAACTTAAGCTAAATACCTGCTTATTATATGTGGCATGTGTCCTATAACACAACGTTTGTTTATCGCCAATATCAAGCTAGCTGGCGGACGGGTGGGCAAAACGGGATCATGTGAGATCCTGGCTACATTGATGAATGTCATGCACTTGTTTCACTTGTGTACATACTTCACTGCTCAAGACATATGACGTACTGAAGATAGATAATAACCTTAAAACAGCTGTCTGCGTCTTGCCTGTTGTACCTTAAGCAATATACCTGCACATTATATGTGGCATGTTTCCTATGATACAACGTTTTTGTATCGCGCAAATCAAGCTAGCTGGCTGACGGGTGCGCAGAACGGGATCTAGTGAGATCCTAGCCACATTGATGAATGTTACGCACTTGTTTCACTTGTGTACATACTTCACTGTGCAAGGCAGTAGACGTAGTAAAAATAGATAACAACCGTGAAACTGCTTTCTGCGTCTTGCCTGTTGTAACTTTAGCAACATACCTGCACATTTAATATGGCATATGTCCTATGACACAACGCTGATTATCAACAATATGGAGCAAGCTGAGCACGGGTGGGCAGAACGGGATCGAGTGAGATCACAGCCACATCAGTGAGTGTCACGCACTTGTTTCACCTAGCGTGCATACTTCACTGCAAAAGGCATATGACTACTGAAGATAGGAAACAACAGTGAAAACGCTGTCTTCTTTTTGCTTGTTGCACCTTAAGCAACATGCCTGCACATTTAATGTGGCGTGTGTCCTACGACACAAGGATTGGTAATCACCTGTATTTAACAAGCTGTAGGGCGGGCGGACAAAATGGGATCGAGTGAGATCCTAAACACATTGATGAGTGTCACGCAGTTGTTTCACTTGTGTACATACTTCACTGCACAAGGCATATGCCGTACTGAAGATAGATAACAACCGTGAAACTGCTGTTTGCGTTTTGCCTGTTCTACCTTTAGCAACATCCCTGCACATTATATGTGGCATGTGTTCTTTGACTCAACGTTGTTAATCAACAATATCAAACTAGCTGGCGGGCGGGCAGGCAGACAGAATGGTATCAAGTGAGATCCTTAGTGCATAAATGAATGTCATGATCTTGTTTGACGTTTATATATATATATATATATATTTGATTTTGAGCAGCCCTTCGATAAACCTAAGGAGCGCATATGTTCCGGTGTGCTTTGCGTTTTACTTTAAAGATCTCGCAATCAGTTCTATAGCGACGTGCTGCATATGTTTTTAAATTTGAACTGACAAAGACGAAGGAGATAGGGATGTTTTTTGGCTTATCAGCCTGCATCAGCCAAGCCTAACCAATCCCTTTGGCAGGGGTATGCCTGACTGAAGACGTTTTAATTCTAGAAATTGCCATTCCGGTCTCCAACACACGCATATAATGTTTTAGCTATAAGCGCACAGCCCTCCACTCGGCATGCAGCGGAGAGGCGTTTACGAGGCAAGAATCATTCGCATACGCCCATTTGAAAGTCCTGCACTGCTGCTTTGAGGAGAATTTCCTACCGAAATGCCTAAAATATAGACAACCGGTGATCACTAACGTAAGCCAACGGATGTGGACGTATTTCAAGAAAATATTACCTATGGTGTTGATACAAAACTGCCAGGTCCGCATTCACAAAAACCACCATATTATTTAATAGCCTCCTCTGACTTTTCAGTCGATCTTTATGGAGCACGAGCTGGAAGCCCTCAAAGCGGTATGGCTTTATGAACAGTTATGAACAGTTTTCTTGAAAGTTTGAGAAACTTAGTCCTCCAAAGCAACCCTCCACTCATAGGGTCCTGGGTCACAACCTCCTGCGTAAAAACATGTCCACTCTATGGCTCAGAAAGCAGCAATTAGTTTTTCGATTCTATGACGCAAAATTCAGCATCTAAGATGCTTGAACGGAAAATTATATCCATCCGTCGAGTCGGCGCTCCAGAAGAATGAGGTATGTCAGGTGTGCGAAAACGCCATGTGGCAACACGTTTCAAATCCACACCTCTGGCACAAACGCCAGCCAACGATTTTTAAGGCCGACGTTTGAGCAATTCTGAGGCGACAATTAATAGAGCATATATTCACCCCGCCGCCAAACAATAGTTGCTCAATTTTCAGCATGGAAAAGGCTGAGTACGGGCAACACTAGGGAACCTCTTAATGGACAAGGAATCCTATGCACTATCGACTGCCAACGACTTCAAAAGCTCATAAACAGTATAAGCAAGATCATTGAGGAGCTTAGGAAGGCCTGAGGTCTCACGCAAAGATAAGCACTGGCCACAAAAGCCAATGATGCCATTATGGCACGCTTCTACGGCCTTCAAAAGGTACACAAGCCAGAACTGCCCCTAAGCCCCATCGTCTCCTTACGTGGCACCTTTACCTTTGGGCTGTCATAGTGGTTGTACCAGCGACCTTGTTTCCTTACCAAGGATTTGAAGTGGACAGTGAGTCAGTTGATTAGTTCTTAACACGCATTTAGCATCTTAAAGTAAATACAGACGAGGTGATGGTGTCCATTTACGTGATCTCGTTATTCACCTTTATCCCATTCGCATGGGCTATTGATAATATCGATGGATTTCTCTAGGAAAAATATGACAAGACCGACCAAAAACTCAAATGAGTGCATATTATCGAACCTTCAGAACTGTGTCTCTCAAAAAACTTCACATTTAATGGCGAGATCTATCAGCAAAAGAAGGGAATACCAAATTGCTCGCCTCTGTATGGACTTATTGTCGAAGTTGTTTTAACAATGCTCAAGCAGCTGATCTTCAGCTTTTATCTCCCAAATCTCTTGACCGGATACGCTGACGACCCGTTTGACATAATCAAGAGCAGCCATCTGCAGGCTTTCAAGGCATTGTGAATTCAATCTTTCCCGACATCCAGTTAACCATGGAAGAAGATGTCAACAATCAGTTGCCCTACCTTGTCATCCAAGTTACGAAGAGGGCAGAAGGGAAGATATGTACAGTGGCCCGCCGTAAAGAAACAAAGTCTGGTTGCATCTTCCACTTCCGAAGCAACTACCCTGTTGGTCACAAGTGCGAATGTGTCCAAACACTTTTTCCAATTGTTTTTAGATTTACAGTTAAACATATGGTCATGGTCTCAAGTAATGGAAGCAGCCGATAACCCACCAGTGACTGCGCTGTAATCACCGTCTCCGTTTAATTAAATGCCTCGGTCGCCATATGATCACCTGTTTTGCGAATGGACAATTCGCTCCAGTGCAAAATTAAATAGTCCATATTATTTTTTTCCACATAGGAGCGAAATCGAACGCTACTACAACACGATGCTTTCGAAGCATTTTCCCCATACTACCTCTGCAGTGTAAACAATTGGCGTTCCTGATAGCAAAGACATGTTTAAATCAGGGTTCGCTCATTTAGATTATTGTACACGTGTACTTGTACACACGCTAGTGCGCAAGCATTGCCTCTTAAGGTGATCAGTAGAAAATATTCCTTTATAAGCTTCAGAATCCCATCAATAGGTTTTATAATAGACACAGTAGTTCAAATAAATATCCTACTTTATAAAGCAGTTTGGAAAAAATATTAGGATAATAGTGAACCGAATTGCTTCTGTTTCTCTACGCACTGAGAATGGGAATGTCACGCAAGATCCTCATTTTAAAGTTGAGCAAAAGTTTTATTTAAAGATTCAGAAGCTCATTTGCCGAGCATACGCGCTGCTTTCGATAACTCCTCTTCATGCCATTACAGTTATAGGGAAACGTTTAAACGTAGTAGCAATATAAAACATAAAATCGATTATGTTTGCCCGTTTGCGTGGGTAATATGAGAGGTGTGCGTAGGGGAAGGATGATAAGAAACAGTGTGATAGGCGGCAGTTGGTATTTGGTTGAGCCGTTCCATGGGAATGGGAGGACAGAGATGGCGTGGACGAATGCGCCCATTTAAGTGATTTTTGGCCAAGCTAACCGCGGAATGTGTTCAATTTTCTTTTTTGCGAATATTACCGGTTTTTTAAACCTTATGGCAGTTGCTTTTGCTGCTGTTGCTGCTGCAGGTATACGTTGACACAGTGGCTTCGGGTAGTTTGGTGGGACCTTATAACTTATACGGAAAGCTTCGCTGAGGGTCCACACTATGCCCGGTGTCAAAAATATAAGCAAGGGTGGCACTGTTTAGGCTCTTGCCTTCTCCGTTTTTCAGCCATGCTGGGTCGCGTTGTCTTATTCTTTTAGATAGGCGCTGACTCGTGCGACCGGTAGAACCTTCTGCACAGGAGCAAGTTAATGATGAAATGCACCTGGAGGTTGGTCTGACCCGGAAACCTTTCCTTACTTTCGCCCCTCATAAAAGAGGGTTGCTTCAGAACACTATGTGAAGTCTCGCTGCTTGGGACGTTTGTGCAACGGCTTGGTTTAAGTGTATGTTTTGGAGTTCACTAACAACATTCCCTTGAAAGGGCACTTTGAGAAATAGAACTTTCTTTTAAACAGTTAACTTGATAGGTTTCATTGGTCTTGCGACAATATTCTTTGTAATAAACTGATCAGAGTATCGGATGTCTCGAAGTAGTTTTTGGATCTTCTAAAGCTCATCCTCAATACTACCTGCTGAGCAAACTTTTTTAAGCTTTTGCGCTAAGCAACGGACTAGATTCCGTTTCTTTTGGAGAGGTAAAAAACTGCAAAAGTTCGTATATTGCCGAGGCCCAGTTTTATTTTGATAAAAACTCCGTCCGACGCCGCCTTCAGGTCTTCTGCTTATAATTACGTCTAAGAAAGGAAGTTAAACCTGCACTTTTCCTTTATAACGTGAATTTTATAGATAAAATAGCTTATATTACAGTGTCTACGATTTCTTCTACATTTGTTTCTTCTGTGACAATTTTAAATATGTCGTCTACGTATCGGTCGTAGTATCTTAGGTTATTGATCTGGCCGCTTAGCTGAAATTTATCCAGCTTGCCCATAAAGACATCGGCTAGAAGAGGTTCAAGTGGCGAGCACATAGCGGCGGCGTCTATTTGTCTGTATAGCTGGTTGTCAAAAAGGAAATGCACATTTAATGTGCATCTTCGTAAAAGTTCATTCATTGCATTTCTCGGTATTCCTGTCTATTGCTCATTTTTCAATAGGAATTTACCGACGTTATCGACTGTCTCAGTAACACGGACGTTTATAAAAAATGATAAGACATTCAACTATAGCATCCTTTCGCCGTTTAAGTTATGTTCTTTGACGCCTTCAATAGATTCAAAGGTACCTCGGTAGCTGCATGACGCTAGCTGACGTTGTACAGGCTTTAGATTATCTGCTAACAACTTTGCTTTCACATTATAGGGCGAGTTTTGCATGTCCGAAATTGGACAAATTGTCAAATTTTCTTTGTAGATCTTCGGTAGACCATACAGTCGAGGGATGTGTATACCTACTGGTCTTAGGCGTTCGAGGTCAAAGTCATTTAGAAAACCACCTTTATGGAGTCTTTTTTAAGCAGTCAGTCAATTTTGCCTCTACTTGAACAGTGAAATCCTTTTCTTTATGTTCTTTCCTGAATTTTGTTTGGTTAGATAGTGTGGAGTTGTAGTTTATAAATCGAAACAATTCACAGTTTAAAACTGTTTGCTTACATATAAAAATACTAGAGAGGACATTATGTCACAGGTAAATCTGTACTGATATTTCACTGTGGGGTTGCCTGTTTTGGGAATAGTCTATGTTTTCCAAATAAAAGCTAAACATTGATTTTCCCTTCAAATGTTTACAGAAAAACTGAAGACATTCCCAAACGGCCGTTATTTACCATCTCGCAAACTCGAACTTCATGGGAAGAAAAAGCAATGTTCCAGTTTCATTAGTCACGGTAATCAGCATTTACATTTACATTTACTGCCCATTTGTATTAAATTTTCACCCAATAACACAAGCTTCTCCTGAGACGTGATCAGCAGAGAAAATTCCTTTTACATGAAGTTATATTAGTTGGGCCTCAATCTGACGAGATTTATAATGTTTAAAAGGAGGTCAATGCATCGTATATGCTTGCATTTGCGGGAAGGTATGAGGTAAATTATAGGGCAATTAGGGTAAGAGTTGTGTTTTCATTTTTCTTTGAAATATGTGTTTTGTTTGTGGTTTTTATATTTGTTTCATTTGGAACATAGGACTAGGTAGCTTTCCCAAAATTTACCACACAGGCTCGTTTAAAGTTGATTCTGATTAGCTTTTTGTAAACGTCGGTATATTGGCTAAAATAATTAGCGAAAACATCTAAAAAGAGCAATTCTTTGAATTTTTCCAAAATCGATACTCTCAGAATGTAATATTAAACAATGAGCTCTGTCGATTTAATAAATGTTGGCATGTTTTCTATTTTAATGGACTTTTGTTCCAATCTAATTATGGTTGCTGTTCTTCTCTAGAACGAAATGCTATTTTGAGAGATCTATTGATCAAGGCTTGTCAAGAGAAGTTTAAGTAAATAGTTATCAATGGTTAAACTATGTGACAAGGGTAATGAAGTATGATCAACTGTAAAAATTACATTTATTTATTAGCTTTGGTCTCTATAAACCCATATTTAATAAATATTTTTTGTCATGTGTAGTTGTTATTTACAGTTTAAATTTTGGGATCGTGGCGAAAATTCATTGAAGGCAGAAAATACGTTTTCCTAGAAAAATCCTTGTCAGAAATCACTAGGCAAACAAACTTTAATACGGAATATTAGTAAGTTATCATTATTCAGTAGGTTATCAATTTAAAAGATAAAAAACCTTCTGTAACCTTTTTAAATTTAACCTTTATTTTTTGCTTTGTTTATATATGCGTTGCTTGAAAAGAGAGGCTGATCACAATTATCACTCTAAGATTACTACTCATGCGTTTCATTATTTAGATAAGCAAGATAGATGTGTCTGTGATGGTAGTATGCATACCATACTCCTTTCATTTGATCATGAATCAGTTTCCTTTTAAGCAGACAAGAATTATGCTTGTAAGTGGTGTTGCCTTAAATATTCATCTGATAATAAATACACTTCGGGAGAATAATGGTTCTGATTTGCTTACACGTGTAGTCAATAGTCTTGGATAGCCGCGACTGAGCACGTGCATGTAAAGTCTTAGTTTCGTAATAAAGGAGGTGATGATTTAAATCTAACGTCACTTTGGGTTGATGTTTGAATCAAGATGTGTTACGTTTAAGATTAATACATGTTGAGTACAGAGCACAGGATTATGCAACCTTCCTGGAATTCATTACAACGCTTTCTCTATGCTATGAGGTTTCCATTCACGTCTTGTGAAATCGGAAATTGAATATTTTCATTTAATTTCTTGATGCCGGATAGCGCAGCATTTCAAATGAGGGCTTTTAACATGTCACCGTTAGCGTATAGGTTTGTTCACAAAATAAGTATCAACCTTCACCTTCTTTTTCTTCCTTAGAAATAAATTCCAATTTTTCCAGATAACCAGTTTTTGGGTGAGTTATTATAATACTGTTAAGCAATTATTATAATCTGATACGAGGATCATGACGTATATGCAATGCTTTGGGGCTAATAAATAAAATACAAGAAGTTATTGGTGGCCATGCGTGGTTGTTATTGATAGTCCATCTCAATGAAACCTAATTAATAATATAAATATTTTTTCTTTAAAAATGCAGGTAAAATCTACTACTATTTTAAACATTACTGCAGAATATCAGTTTTTAACTAGTATTCCGTATTTTTTCGATGGTTTAGTTATGAGCACGTATTGCTTTTTGAACATTAATGTTTGTCTTCATATTTCATAAGCATGAACGAATTTAAAAGTGTATTTACTTTCGACGCGATTTATCGGATGAATTTTGGTGTTTTGATTCTTAAAATCGATTAGGGGTAAGCGCAGTAGTTGGCAAATGGTTGTGCAAGTAAGAAGTAAATACAAACCCAAATATTTTCTGGCTTATTTGATCTGTAATCCAATAGCTTAATTTTCAGAATCATAATCAATAAGATAACTTCACCAATGTTTCTAAGCAAACAAATAGTGTTAGTTTAAACGTCCTGTGTCATAATTTGATTAATATTTTACGATCTACGATAGGATATGTCTACAGTTCAGAAACATTACCAAATGTAATCTGGTAATTGTACAAAAATGTCAGCCAATAATTGGATAGCGTAATATTGAATTTCCGACACGTTAATTAAATCTTTTGCCCTTTCTACCTTTTATCCTCATAAAAAGCTTTGTATATTCACGTAGTAACTTCAGTGCCATAAAATGCAAAAGTGACAACTAATATAAACAGCTCAAAATGCATTCCTACTCCCTAATTAAAATCATAAAGCCTGATCTCTAGTTGAATGAAATAATATTACTTGCCTATTTCCAAACAATTTGAAATGCTGAAATGTGGAGTATGACACGTTATTTGTGCCAGGTTATATATGTAACCGCCAGGGAAATACCCACAGGAGACAATTATGACGTCATACCTACCCTCTAACAAATCCACTCATCTCATTTACGATGAAAACGTGGTGTATAATGATTTTACAGTTCAATGCTACCGATCTCTAGTTCTAATATGGATTGTTTTGGGACTTTGATCTTAGAACCTTTAAATCACTATTTCAAATAAGGAGAATTTTTGGAGGATGTTCAAAGAATGTTAATGCACACGGCCATTTAAGAGGCAGTTCAGAGTTTTCTTCTTGAACGTTGTCTTGGAGATATTTTTACAGCGCTACTGCGCATGTGTCGCACATGCTTCCTACGTTAACCTATGCCATATTTTATATTAATCAGTCTTTGAGAAATATGCACCATTCAGTATCAGTATTCAGTAAGGAAACCTTCAATTGCATATTATGCGTATAACTCTACCCCACAAGTATTTCATTTAACGACGTTTCATTTTCATTTAACTTAAAACAAAGCCCTTTCTGGCGTCTCATTACCAAACAGGTGCAGGCATTTATCTTCTTCCACAGAACCACACATGTTTTCTCCTTAGTAGGAACCTAGAACGATTACTAGGTTATCCACGTTTAAAGTTATCTTAATGTAAATGGAAAACAAGAATAGGTTAATACTCGAGGAAAAAAAATTAAAAATAACAAGAAGAGGATGACATTCACCGGAAAATAAAAGAAAATGATACTTATTTTGTTTGACAGCGAGGAGCAGTATTGTGAAAAAGGTTCAAGAATTCCCTGAGGCTTTATTACATCATTTACGAAAGAAACTTTTAACGTGGTCTGCAGAGAGAAAACGAATTTAAAAGTTTTCTTCCTTTGGCAGTGATTGCATTATTTAAACGACATTAAGAAATAAGATGACTTGGGTTCATGTCTTCGTCATCGGACAATAAGATCATTAGAGTACCAAATAATTGAAGTTTTTCGTATGTCTTAACAACCATACTAGTAGAAACCTATCACATTCAGTAATTGACTTAAACATCTGAAAACCGCAAATAGGTTAATGATGATTTATGGTTTGCATATAAATCTACGGACGAGGCCCTCGTTAGTAAGCATAAAGTAATTTAGCGAACGAAGATTAATGAGGGAAATGTGATTCTATGTTTCTTCTTGATGTGATAGGTAAATTCCAAAAACTAAGCTCTGATTGGTGTCTGTCATTTACCCTGAGAACCCCTCATTCCTGTAAAGCCTGATCTGCAATCTGGCAGACGTATTTGGCCATTTCTAAAAATTGTAAACAATGTTGAACTGGCTAAATGAGGTTGCATTCCTGCGAAATAATATCGAGCTGCTAATTAGCTACCATAATGCATAAAAAAGTAATTCATGTGGGCCATTTGCGTCGATAATTATCTATATTAGTTATCATAAAATCCATGTATAGGATGATGTTACATTTACACAGGCCATTCAATGTTAAAACATTTTTACTTCATTGGTATACAACCCGAGTATTTAGCCGTTAGAAAAGGCCACATATTTTCTCTCGGAAATAATCATCCCCAGCTTTTTCCATGGCATTATGTTAACATCTTCTTCTCAATTGTCGATACGTTTTCTTAGCTACTCTGAATTCAGTAGGTAGTTTAAAGGCAGTCGCTTATTTTTTTCCTTAATGAAACTGAAGTAAACTGAATGGTATAACAGTTCGACATTAAGACAATTTTTATATAACAGCTTTTTCTCACCGTGACTTTAAATTCAGTTGCTTAATTTAAAGTGTTTCGGCTCATTTAGGTATTTATCTAATATTGTGCAAAATGGCATGCGTTACGTCAACTGCAAACGACATTTTCGTTGCTGTGGAAACCACATATTAGAAAATACGCATGATTGCAAAAATAGATGCACTTTTACGCTCCGACCACATATTTTTTCCCTCATCTCATGTTTTTTGTCAGCCACAAAGCAGGCTTTCAACTTGAAATGGATCGGATCATGATTTTACTCTCCTTAATCAAAGCATACCGGTTACTTTACCGATCGTTTCCATTTGCATTGACGCGTAGAATGTCGGCCCAATAAAACATTATCATTACGAAAATTGATTTATTTGAAAGAAATAAACGAACAAAACTGGAGGCTTTAACTGAACAGATTTTTTTGCCTTTAGAGAAGGGATTATAAAACACAGACCCCCCCAATATGGCAGACAATCGGCTTTGTTTCGGCATAGCACATATATCATCGTTTCGAAAGAAACCTACATTCTGTATTTGTCTGCGTCCTAGAATTCCTCGTTAACCACGGCAAAAATTGACCAATCGATGGTTTTGCGTTCTCTCTGCTTTATTTATTAGGACTGAATATGTAAATAAGTTTTAAAAGCGTGCGTTTGTTGGATGGATGGTGACAGTTGCGTAAACAAGATAATAAACCTGCACTGATAACTAATTATTGTCTATGCTTACACATTAAAGGTTGTTCGTTTGGTGTACTATGAAAAATTTAATTTTTAAAGATTATTACGGTGCTGATGCAATAAAAATTAAAAGTCAAAACCAAGGGATGGCATCTGTTGCTGGGTAACCCCATCGCAAAATTAGAGGGTGCTGCAGTTTTATAGAAACTAGCAGCAACAAAGGTAAACACACGCATTTTAACTGGCCGGTTTAGGGATAGTCATAGAACCTTAGACGACCATCAATTCTGCGTTGATGATAACCATCATCAGGTTTGAATCCGAACAGATTCTGTGTCCTGACAGTGAGGTGTCCTCAAGGCAGGAGCAATAACTGCTGCGCCAACAGCCAAAATATATTACCGAGGAGCTGCCTGTCTATGCACATATATAAACTGAAGCAGGGAGGAGCAACAATAGTTGACTTTTTACATAGCTCCGTAGTCAAAGGGAAGAGGAAGAATTTAGACCATGACCGACTGTATTTTGTTTTGCCGACGCAGCCAAAACTGTGTACTTTTTAAATTTCAAATGCAATTAACCATGGCACAGGATAGAGGTAGTGCATTAATAACAAATGACACAGGTAAGGTCCACAACAGTAGTCATAAAGTATCTCCGTACGCGAGGAGGAGAGACGACTAAGACCACTTCTGACTGAATGTTCATTTCGCAGACCCATTTCAAAACGATCGTGTATTCAGTAAGTCAATGCCCTGAAAACCTATCACGTAACCTTGGGATTCATTTTGGTCTCCAGCAAACAGCTGTGCGATAGGTAACAAGGACAAGGCGTTAGATTTGTGAACAGCAGATTGCAGTTTTGAGCCACCCACTGCGCCTCGAGCTCGTTGTCTTGCTGGTTTTTATAGTGAATAATTGTTAAAATAAGTAGGAACTCACAGATCGGTTACAGGTCTCACTCCTAACGTAGTGCTTTGGGGCTTAGTCTGGAGCCCCGCCACCAGCCACAAGGCAGCTCAGGATATAGGCAGGATAACATTGACAAAAACAATGGAGACTATAATGGAAATCAGCCGTCATCAGCCAGCCATACACAACCCCAAGCGCTGCGGCGCCAAAGGCTCGAACTCGCGACCTTTTGGGCAGGAGTCTAACGTTCTTCCCTCTGCGCTAATATCTCCCGCTCTTGCCAGTTTCGATCGGGAATTTAAGATATAGTAAGTAGGCGCTCGCCGATCGGTTACAGGACTCACTCGTCGCGTTTTGTCATGGGGCTAACTCTGGATCCCCGCCAGCAACCGCAAGTAAGCTCAAGATATAGGCTGAATAACATGACTGACAAAGACAATGGAGACTGGAATGGCCATTCTGGCTTATTAGCCGACATCAACCAGCTATACCTAACGCCAGACGCTGTGACGCCCGATGCTCGAACACGCGAACAGTTGGCTAGGTGTCTAACGCTCTACTCACTTCGCCACAAGCTCGTTGTCTACCGGTATCGATCGGGAATATATGATTTAGTAAGTAGGTACTCACCGATCGGTTACAGGACTCACTCGTCTCGTAGAGTCTTATGGCTTTCTCTCGAGCCCCGCCAGCGGCCGCAAGGCAGCTCAGGGTATAGGCAGAATAACATGACCGACAAAAACAATGGAAACTGGAATGGCCATTTCTGGCTAATTAGGCGTCATCAATCAGGCCATACCCAACTCCAGGCAATTTGGCGACCAGAACTCGAATTCAGGACATGTTGGGCAGGAGTCTAACGCTCTGTCCACTGGCCATGAGCTCGTTGTCTACAGGTATCGATCGGAAATATTAGCTTTAGTTAGTAGGCACTCACCGATCAGTTACAGGACTCACTCATCCCGTAGTGCCTTGGGGCTTACTCTCGAGCCCCGCCAGCAGCCTTAAAACTGCTCAGGATATAGACAAAATAACATGACCGACAAGACAATGGAGACTGGAGTGGCAATTCTGGCGTATTAGCCATCATCAGCCAGCCATACCCAACCCCAGGCACTGTGGCACCCGAGGCTCGAATTCATGACCTGTTGGGCAGGAGTCTAAAGCTTGACCCACTGAGCCACGAGCTCGTTGTCTTGCCGCTATCGATCGGGGTAAAAGCTATAGAAATTAGGCACTCACTGATTGGTTACACGACTCACTCGTCCCGTAGTGCGTCAGGGCTAACTCCACCCCCCGCCAGCAGCTGCAAGGCAGTTCAGGATATTGGCAGAATAACATGAGCGACAAAGATAAGGGAGACTGGAATGGCCATTTCTGGCTTATTAGCCGTAATCAGCCAGCCCTACCAAACCCCAGGTGCTGCGGCGCCCGTGGTTCGAACTCGCGACCTGTTGGACAGGAGTCTAACCTTTACCCACTGCGCCTCGAGCTCGGTGTTTCGCCGGTTTTGATAGGGAATATTAGCTTAAATACGTAGGCACTCACCGATCGGTTACACAACTTACTCGTCTCGAAGTGCTTTGGGGCTTACTCTCGAGCCCCGCCAGCAGCCACAAGGCAGCTCAGGATATAGGCAGAATAACATTGACAAAAACAATGGAGACTATAATGGACATTTCTGGCTTATTAGCCGTCATCAGCCAGCCATACACAACCCCAAGCGCTGCGGCGCCAAAGGCTCGAACTCGCGACCTTTTGGGCAGGAGTCTAACGCTCTTCCCTCTTCGCCATTATCTCCCGCTCTTTTCAGTTTCGATCGGGAATTTAAGATAAAGTAAGTAGGCGCTCACCGATCGGTTACAGGACTCACTGGTCTGGTTTTGTCATGGGGCTAACTCTGGATCCCCGCCAGCAACCACAAGGCAGCTCAGGATATAGACAGAATAACATGACTGACAAAGACAATGGAGACTGGAATTGCCATTCTGGCTTATTAGCCGACACCAGCCAGCCATACATAACCCCAGGCGCTGCGGTGCCTGAGGCTCGCACTAGCGACTGGTTGGGCAGGAGTCTTACGCTCTACTAACTGCGCTACGTGCTCGTTGTCTTGCCGGTTTCAATTAGTAGTAAAAGCTATAGAAAGTAGGCACTCACCGATCGGTTACAGGACTCACTCGTCCCAAAGTTTCTTTGGGCTAACTCTCGAGCCCCGCCAGCAGCCGCAAGGCAGCTCAGGATATAGGCAGAATAACATGACTAACAAAGACAATGGAGAATATAATGGACATTTCTGGTTTATTAGCTGTAATCAGCCAGCCATATCAAAGCCCAGGTGCTGCGGTGCCCGGGGCTCGAACTCGCGCTGTTGGGCAGGAGTCTAAACCTCTACCCACTGCGCCTCGAGCTCGTTGTCTTGCCGGTTTTTATAGTGAATAATTGCTAAAATAAGTAGGCACTCACAGATCGGTTACAGGTTTCACTCCTTACGTAGTGCCTTGGGGCTTAGTCTGGAGCCCCGCCAGCAGCCACAAGGCAGCTCAGGATATAGGCAGAATAACATTGACAAAAACAATGGAGACTATAATGGACATTTCTGGCTTATTAGCCGTCATCAGCCAGCCATACACAACCCCAAGCGCTGCGGCGCCAAAGGCTCGAACTCGCGACCTTTTGGGCAGGAGTCTAACGCTCTTCCCTCTTCGCCATTATCTCCCGCTCTTTTCAGTTTCGATCGGGAATTTAAGATAAAGTAAGTAGGCGCTCACCGATCGGTTACAGGACTCACTGGTCTGGTTTTGTCATGGGGCTAACTCTGGATCCCCGCCAGCAACCACAAGGCAGCTCAGGATCTAGACAGAATAACATGACTGACAAAGACAATGGAGACTTGAATGGCCATTCTGGCTTATTAGCCTCATTAGCTAGCCATACCTAACCCCAGGCGCTGCGACGCCCGATGTTTGAAAACGCGAAATGTTGACCAGGAGTCTAACGTTCTACCCACTTTTCCACGAGCTGGTTGTCTACCAGTATCGATCGGGTATATATGCTTTAGTAAGTAGGCACTCACCGATCGTTTACAGGACTTACTCGTCTCGTTGTGTCTTAAAGCTTACTCTCTAGCTACGCTAACAGCCGAAAGGGTCCTCAGGATATATGCAGAATAACATGACTGACACAGACAATGGAGACTGGAATGGCCATTTCAGGCTTATTAGGCGTCATTAGCCAGGCGCTGCGGCGCCCGAGGCTCGAACTCGCGACCTGTTGGAGGGGAGTCTAACGATCTACGCAATGCGCCACGAGCTCGTTGTCTATGCGGTTTCGATCGGGAAAATAAGCTTAAGTAAGTAGGCACTCACCGATCGGTTAAAGGACTCTCTTATCCCCTAGTGCATTGGGACTAACTCTGGAGCCCTGCCAGCTGCCGCAAGGCAGCTCAGGATATAGGCCGAATCTTATGACCGAAAAAGACAATGGAAACTGGAATGGCCATTTCTGGCTTATTAGCCATTATCAGCCAGCCATGCACAACCCCAAGCACTGCAGCGCACGAGGCTCGAACACGCGAACGGTTGGCCAGGAGTCTAACATTCTACCCACTGCGCCATGAGCTTGTTGTCTTGCCGGTTTCGATTGGGAATATAAGATATGGAAAGAAGGCGCTCATCGATCGGTTACAAAACTCACTCGTCTCGTTGTGTTTTAGGGCTTATTCTCGAGCCACGTCAGCAGCCGCAAGGGTGCTCAAGATAAAGGCAGAATAACATGACCGACAAAGACAATGGAGACTTGAATGGCCATTCTGGCGTATTAGCCGTCATTAGCCAGCCATACCCAACTCCCATGCACTGTGGCACCCGAGGCTCGAATTCATGACCTGTTGGGCAGAAGTCTAAAGCTCTACCCACTGCGCCACGAGCTCGGTGTCTTGCTCCTATCGTTTGGGAGTATAAGCTATAGAAATTATGCACTCACCGATCGGTTACACGACTCACTCTTCCCGAAGTGCCTCGGGGCTTAGTCTGGAGTCCCGCCAGCAGCCGCTAGGCAGCTAAGTATAAAGGCAGAAAAACATGTCTAACAAAGACAATGGAGATTGGAATGGCCATTTCTGGCTTATTAGCCGTCATCAGCCAGCCATACCGAACCCCAGGTGCTGCGGCGCCCGAGGCTCGAACTCGCGACCTGTTGAGCAGGAGTCTAACGCTCTTCACACTGCGCAACTATCTCCTTGTCTCTTGCCGGTTTCGATCGGGGAAATAAGATATGGTAAGTAGGCACTCACAGATCGGTTACAGGTCTCACTCCTCACGTAGTGCCTTTGGGGCTTAGTCTGGAACCCTGCCAGCAGCCGCAAGTCAGCTCAGGATATAGGCAGAATAACATGACTGACCATAGACAATGGAGACTGGAATGGCCATTTCTGGCTTATTAGCCGTCATCAGCCAGCCATACCCAACCCCAGGTGCTGCGGCGCCCGAGGCTCGAACTAGCGACCTGTTCGGCAGATGTCTTACGCTCTACTCACTGCGCCAAGTGCTCGTTGTCTTTCCGGTTTCGATCGGGAATATTCGCTATGGTTTATAGGCGCTCACCGATCGGTTACATGACTTACTTATCCCTTTGTTCCTTGGGGCTAGCTCTCGAGTCCCGCCTGCTCAGGATATAGGCAAAATAACATGACGGTCAAAGACAACGGAGACTGGAATGGCCATTTCTCGCATATTAGCCGTCATCACCCAGCCATACCCAACCGCAGGCGCTGCGACGCCCAAGACTCAAACACACGACCTGTTGGGCAGGGGTCAAGTACTCTAATCACTTTGCCGCAAGCTCGTTGTCTTGCCTGTTTCGATCGGGAATATTAGCTATGGTATGTAGGCGCACACTGATCGGTTACACGTAAGGTTTTATATGCAGTTTATGGTTAAACCGACTGTAGCCGGCAAGCTTTCAACTTCGCTTTATTTTCTATCAGCATATTTGATAATTGTAAATTATTTCTCACACAATTCACACTTAGGCCGGAAACTAGCCTTTTGACTGTGACTTTGCAAACCCTTCGATTGGTTTTTTGCCATATTTCGTCCGCTGAACCCAGCTTTTTGTTCCGCATCCTCCGTCTCCACTAAAATCTCCCTTTGATAGTGTCTCCTTTTAAACGTTTATTTCAAAAAGTGTCCCTTTCCATTAGAGTATATCTTATAACTGGGTGATAACTGCTATCCACTGCGTAAATGGAGGATTTATGTGAATCAACATTCATAAATGGGTTAACGTTTGGCCCGATAATGACGGTGCATAAAGATTTGAGGTCCCGATATCTTATCGCGTTCATCATCTCCTGAAGAAAACGAAGAAGAAGAGGGGGCGTGTTCATGGACCAAATTTTATTTGTTCTGACGTTTTCGAAAGCCTTCTCGCTTCCATCAGAGAAAAGTGCATGCTGCTCCTGGTGGTCTTGAGCTAGTCAGTCTTGCTGCGTGCCTCTTATTATATCCATGGTGGACACATGAACGCTGACCTGCCCGTTCGCTGCTGACTTCCTTAGACCTCCACGAGGTTTAAACGCTGGCAGGGCTCGCGTAAGTGCTGTCCCCTTTGGAGCCATCGTAGGTTTAGGCAAGGTAGCGTGCCTGTTGGCCTCCCCCACGTCAATCAGCGGACTGCTCTGTCGTTGCTGCTGTCGTGAGTTGCTCTCAGTTTTACTGGTGCATTGGTGAGGCAGTGTTTGACTTTGGTCATGTGACCTTCGGCCACCACCCCGCTTTTCCGTGAGCGTGGGCTCTCGGTTCCGTATGCTCGTTTGCCTTATTGGCCATTGCCGAACTGATCTGAGCCTTGTTCGAAGCGCCTGGCAGACGGGATGTAAGTCTATAGCTCGGTAGAGTGTGCTAGTCAAGGACCAACTCTCGAGCACCAATCTGGCCATCTTCTCCTTGGCTCGGCCAATCACCCTCGTTTTCTCAAAAGCGAAATCGTGGTTCAGCTGTTGTGCGTGACCATAAAACAAAGACAACTTGTCTTTGCGGTTGATTGCAAGTTGTTGTTCATGCAAACTTGTCCCCAGGCGCTTGCCCGTTTCACCAAAATACCTTGCATGATAATCTTGGCATGGTATGCTGTAGACTAAACTTCCGAGTACTGAAAGGTTTTTGAAAAACGGCTTGTTCGCAGAGATAATTAATGGAAATTTGTGGCTATGGTTCATATTTAGGGTAAAGAAATTCAGGAAGATCCGATTTATTTATTGGCATGATATAAATATTAAAAATCAATAAAAATTTTGCCAACTTCTGTTCGATTTATCTGCTTAAATTACGAAATCTGCATGAAAACCCGCAAGGCATTATATGCCGTCTATGGTAAAACCGACTGTAGCCGGCAAGCTTTCGGCTTCATACTATTTATAGCAGCATATTTGATAATTGTGAATTAATTCTCAAATAATGCACACTTAAGCCGATAACTAGCCTTTTAACTGTGACTTTGCAAACCCCCGATTGGTTCTTTGCCATATTTCGTCCGCTGAACCCAGTTTTTTGTTCCGCGTCCTCCGTCTCCACCAAAATCTTCCTCATATAGTGTCTCCTTTTTAAACATTAATTTCCAATAGTGTCCCTTCCAATAGAAGATAACTAATCAATTGTTGATAACTGCTATCTACTGCGTAAATGGAGGACTTTAAGTGAATCAACATTCATAAATGGGTTAAATTTTGGCCCGATAATGACAGTGGTGGGATTTTGAACAGATTATATGAGGCTTCATTAAATTTCTCATTAAAAAGATTCAGCAGATTAATTGATTGTTCCCTAGTGTTATGCACTAAGCAAAAATGGCTGACCAGCAGTAAGAGGTCATCCCACGGCTGAAGGGTTTAAATATGTAAATTTCTCCTTGTAGCAATTTTTCGGAGGATGTAGGAATAGGTTTTTAAACAGTATCTGGGTAAAACATAGTGCAAATATGAAAACTCGAATGCTTTTGAACGATGCAAAGAATAAAATTTATTATTTTTTTAAGTAGATGAACACGCGATATATATCTCTATTTGCGGTATAATATCAAGCGACTTAAGACGTAACATTATAGAAATGAAAGCCTTCGTCGAACGGTATACCTACAGTGTGAGGTTTCGAGCAATTATTTTAATCTAGTGACATGCAGGTTTCATTATAAAATAAATGGATTTCTTTTCGAATTTTGCTTAAATTGAACATTAGATTAGCAAGCAGTTTACATGGTAACAGAAATTTTGAAATATTCTTTCCATTCTTATAAATTTCTTAAGAAGCTTAGTAATATGGAAAATTGTGCATCATAAGCACGATTATATTAATTCTCTTAAAGACGTCGGCATTTGACTGACTTTTAGTAGTATGTATGCTTTTTCTTAGATTTTAAATGGCCTTATAGACTCCAATTTGCATTTTTCGATTCAGTTTGCGAAAAACTTATGCCTTCTTTGAAGGACATCCTTGAGAAATGCTTTTATTCCGGTTTTCCTAAAGTTTTGAATAGTGATATTTTTCCGACAGCTCTATGTTCATTCATTAATTATCATATCTACCCATTTTTAAATTATACAACATAGTGCCAATCCGTTGCAAAATTTATGCCCATTGTAAGACAAAGTCTTCAGAGCAGAAAACGTTTCGGATGTTAATGGGGCAGACTCTTTGAAGAATCTCGTTTGGAAATCCATGAATATAATAGAAATGTTATGTTTGATTTCAGAAGAAAATGAAAATTAACAAACTATCTGATCACCGAAAAATATTAAATGTGAACCAGATGTAATTTCTTGTCAAATGAGCACAGGAAGGAATAGTTTTGAAATAGGAGCATGTAATGTATTCGTGTCTACATCCTCCCTTTCATACCTTTCTACAGCCATAAGGTACAACTCGATTTTTGTGTGTTGCTTTCTTGTACCAGGTTTTTATATGTTGATGGCTAGTTAGGTCCTAGGCGATTTTTAGTGGGCTTGCACAGCATATCGTGCTCCTGTCTGTATCACCTATCACTTCCGAGGCATACTGCCATAAACTGCCACGAACCGATTGCGTTTTCGTTCTGTAATGCGAAGGCCGTCAACTGAAGTTTAACGAACACCGATAAACTAGCCGACTTAAATGCAGCAGATTGAATAACTCATGAAATGTCCATTTCATAATTTTAGGTAGTAGAAGAGCAGGCATGTAAAGGTGTTAGTTCTGTTTGCTGTATTAAATTGATGCACAAAAAACTGTATAATACTACAAAGCTCATTTCAGATCAGTTTATTGATGGGAAAAATGGGCTAGATGGGGCATATTTCGACGTATTTTCAAACCCTGGAATTTTCCTACGCTAATAAAAGCTACGGATCAAAGCATTTGTGCTTTTGTGCGCAGTACTATTAAGGAACATTAAGATAAGCCGGAACATTTGGAATATATCTCTTCAGAGAACGAAACATTTTGTATCATTTTCACTAAAATCAAGTGAAGGCAGCTTTGAGAGACCACATTGTTTTCAGAAAAATGAGAAAAAATGAATTACGTTTTGTACCAAAAACGCTGCAATAAACTTTTTTGAACGTAGCACCTTAAACGCGCATATATACGAGACGCGATGACACCGCATCGCTTTTTGCTGTCGTGGCGTACGCGAGGCCTCTCAATAACATTTAGTTCTGCAGTTGACTATGAATGAATACGCAGACTAGAAACGGAAGGGGCAGAAAATTTACATTTTGTCGCAAAATTTCAGCATATATTCGGCCACTCTTTCGTGCGTTTGATCACTTAGAAGTAGATTAAGAAGTAATCAATTATATAAAAAAACGCTCCAATAGAAAGACAAAAGCACGTTCTTTAATTTCAACAGACATTTTACCCATACTTTTGAGGAAAGTTGAAAATATGGTCAAAGGCGTCCAGTTTTTTTTGACTTTACTTCGGAAATCCAGTCATTACGCCGACATTTGACAGTGAAACATCTAATTCAAGCTATTATTAAAGGTTACGTATAAAGGAAAGTTTTTTAAATAATTATAGGCATATATTCTCACAGCTTTTCTTGGGACGTTCATTTTACATGCAGCGAGTTTTCAGGCTTGAGTACGTCTACAAATCTGACCCAGACGGCCGTCTGCATTATAAGGAATACCCAAAATGTCACTACTTCGATTTTTCCAAGCACATTGAACGGAATGTACATTTATGGGCAGCCGAATGAAGACTCTAAAAATTATAAAGAATTTACACCATTTTCAAAGAATTTCTGAAGCATATCGTAATGGAAAACTCAAAATATTTATAGAGAAACTTAATAAGAGAATAGTCATCTTTAAATACACAAAATGGTAAGCAAACGATTGCACCTGAAGATTCTATTTACATTAAGTAGTCAGTCTCCGGCCTGTTAACATGTGTGCTTATGACATATCATACTCTTGTGATGGCCCTGTCTGTGCAATCAAGGGACTTTCTGCTTGCCTTGGTCAAACGCATCTAAGACAATGTATCAAATGGAAGACTAACTGCCAATTCTCGTGAAGAGGTTTTGGAATATACACTCGCACGATGGGCTTCTTGATGCTGGTCATACATTACTTTGGGCTTACTCTAGATGAATATATATTTGCGAAAATTCTGAAAGACTATTTTTAAAAGAATATCTATTTCCTATACACTTGAAACTTCAGTTTAAATCAACTAGCTCGATTTTTCACATTTTCATAATTTATACCTTTTCTAAAAGATTATTATTTCTAGAAACTGCAATATTAATTTGTAAACCACCATTAGCCTTATTTTTCTAAACGATCGATTCTTTATTAATGAAAATCTTCGGTGGACGCAGCGTACGCTTATTTCGCGTAACGTGCCGTAACCCATGAAATCCATAAGATTTCATGGGTAAGGAAAGGTACTGTATATACATTTACATATGCTGATTCCTCCAATGCAGCTCAATCCTCCTAAGCTTGAACGAAGTTGGCAGGCAACGGCTGAGATCTTTTGGTTTATCGTTTATTTTTTTGGATAAGCTTCCATATTATAATTTAACGTTAACTGTGAACTCATCAGAGTGATGCAAGCGCAGTGGCGACGCGGTTGCGACTGATGCAATAATTATTTATCAATGGAGGAGCGTTATATTGTGTGCGTAATGTTCGCGCATCAAACCATCAAATAAACGCACCTGTGGTTATATGCCCTCATTAATAACTAAAACAGGGAAGAAAAAATCGAAGAGAAGTCAATTGTCGATGATGTCAGGGAGGAAACTTAGGACGCAAACCGTTTTGCAATATGTGTTGCTTTCGCACCCGCATTCAGCATTGATTTATAGTTATGCTATGCAGAACAAGGTGCAAGTATCATGCTATATGGAAATAGATGTGTTTTTGGTTTCCCATTCTCTAAATGTGCACAGAAGAACGGGCTTTTTAAAACCTAATTTCATTTTCGTATAGTCTAGTTCCTTTAAATACTTTCTTATATATATTGAGGTTTTTGAGTAGGAATGATATTGATCAATGCGATAACCCAAACATCTGTTCAAAAATTGGTTTTATTTGGGTAATCGTAGTTTACTCGTGATAAAGCCCCTTTATCATTGATATCTGGCCATGTGAGTAACAGGTGGTAGGTATTTGATGAAAAAATGAGCAGCGATTTTATAAATCATCCATTTATTCTGCTATGTGTATTTTTCAAACATTTGGGTGTATTTTTCAGCTAAACAATTGGAGATTTATCCAATTTCGTTAGCAAAATTTTAAAGTGGTATAGAATTTGTTGCGAGTATTTCCATTTGAAATTTGAAATTTCCATTTAACTCACACGTGTTTTCATTAATTCTGCATCAAGCCCAAACATTTATAGAGAAAATGAACATTTGTGATTCGACAGATATGATACGCGTTTTGTGCTTAATAATCGTTTTCCCGCCGCACACATTGTGCGGTCGGGATGTTGACGTCTTCGGAACTGTGGTGAGGAGGGTGAAGTGTGGTAGGATATGAGCAATGCTTGTAGGTTGAATTCGGGGAATGAACATCACTGCCAATTATGCGCAGTAAAATCTTTCAGGAGGGTGTAGGCCAAACTGCGATCACCAACGGAAGTTGGGGTTTACCACTGAGGAGAGATCGCCCATAGTTGTGTCTTCCGACAATGCAGTACTGGCTTTGCTAGCCGTAAAGCAGTGGCTTGGCTTTGCGAGCATACGTTAGCGTAGGCTTTAGCGCATTTGGCCTGTGTCCAATAGACAACCTGAAAGGCCTCGTTGGATCGTCTAAGTGATTGGTATCAACTTGAAGTGCGAGCATATTACTTGAAATCGATCTAGTTTTAAATTTATCTGACCAGGCGGCTTTGGATTTTAATACGTGCCCATTCAGGGGTCTGTTTGAAAATCAGTTAAATAAAAATATATTAAAATATTGACATGTTTTCTTTTTGGTACGAGGAAATTGGTCTCATGAAAAATATGACTGCCGAATGTTTGAATATTCGTATGAAACACATCTGCCTTACATATAGACGTAAGCATAACCTGACATGGTAGACAAGCGTTAAGTTAGTAACCGAATACCGAGCTCACTGTGGATTTCTTTTAGGACCTCTATTGCTGCATTCCCTCCTTGTGAATTAAATTGGCGTGTATTTTAACACCTAGTTAACTGGTTGTGTGTTTTTTTTTGGTGTCATTTTAATTCGAACTTCTAAAAAAAAAAATCGAAACTTCGGCGATTTGGCACATTAGGCCTCTAATGGAAACGAAGATTTTCAGAGGGCAAATGTCGATGTACTACTCAGTGACGAAGAAATTGAAATGGGGCAATCAAATAAGATAATTAGCTATCGCTTGTCATCTAGTATGAATATTCTTATTTCCTTTAATGACTGCGCGCTTAATGATGACGGATTAATTCATAGATTTATATACCGACCTTGAAAGCTTTGCCTACACTTTTAGATTTTTATTTTGTGAAGTCAATTGCTCAATGACGTACATTAAGAATTGTGCGTTGGTCATGAATTATGAAACTCTGCCAAATTATTCGGTTCTCTAACGAGTTTATTTTCAGGGAACGATTTACACACCAATACATTCATGAATCTGAGGGGTTCGATTAATATTACCAAGGAAATGTGATTATATTTTTGAATAATGTTTTCTTTAAAACTGGTTTTTACAAACGTATTTCGAAAATAATGTTAAACGAGAATCGGGGTACATTATGCAAGATTTTCACACCTATACACTTTCTTAAATATGCTGGCAATAATCCGTCCTCGTTTACCAAGGCGGTTATTGAAGACTTGACAGTTTAACTCCTTCCCGCACCAGTTATTACGTGTGCATACGGTTGACACGTCGTAGGCAAGTTTTTCGAGCAGCTGGCGGAACGCTTATGCCTTCTACTTTCATGGCCTGATATGGTCTGCAGACAAATTCTCGCCAATATAAAACTGAGGAAGTCTTCGTTCTGTGCAACATAGGTTGTCGATAAAGCATTTAAGACCATCCTAAAACTGACCACCCTAACTGCATTGTAAATATTTGCTATTTCTCTTTTTTCTCCAACGCTATTACAAAATTTGCAACTGCGATGGAGGTGGTTGACAAAGAAAGTTTATTCACTGTGGGCATCACCTTCTGGCTGACAGTTGAATATTGTCTGCCAAATTGTTTTATTTCTTATTGACGCAAGTTAAGTAGCCGTGTGATGGCAGGTAATTTAATAACTGCTTATATATGTATAAGCATAATCCTATGTGCAACGCTTGCACATGACGCTGCCAAGCAAACGTACCTATGACCGATTTAAGTATGCCCTCAAAAGCCCTAAAGCATGGAAGTATCAAAACCATGCTGTCATCAATTATGGCCTTTGTCAACGAAGACATGCAGAACACAGACGCTAACGGAAGGTAGGTTCCTTTCGCAACAGCAATCCGCAATGAATATATATGTGCTACATACAACAAAAGTACAAAACGCGTACTATATAAAGAGCACTATGCATATGATTTAACAGTTTTTGAAGGTGTAAAGAACAACTTGCCCATTAAACATTAGACATCAGTTGTCATTTTTACTTAATATAGAGATACTCTCCAGATTTATAAGTTAATTTCGGACTTCCCGCCTAAAATTGCTAGCATGTTTTACCTATTTAATCCATTTATAATACATCAACAAACTCAATAATACAGCGTTTTGATCAGGAGCTGTATTTTATCATTTTACTTAGCAACAATCCCTTGAAAAACGTTTCCTTGCCTTATCAAACCTAGATTTGATCTCTTTGGCGTTAAAAGCCATCTCATCTGTGAAATGTGAAACATCAAATGGCAGGCGAGATAATACACATCTGTTTTGGCAAACACGGTTTTTTCAGTTTGGTTATTTCTTCCAAAAGGAAAAACATGACACCCACAGCTGACGCATCTCGGAAATTTGGTACACAATATGAAACATTTCTTACCATGCAAATACGCACTAGGTCATCAGCTAGGTTTCCAAATAATGATAAAAAACTCAGAAATATTACTAAGTATCACCTTCTATCTCTTTGGTTAGTGTTACAGTATTAAATTAAAAAGTTCGGCCTTGTACCACCGACGCACGAGAGTAGAATAAAGGACATTAATGGATAAAAGCAAATATAAAATGAAGTGTAAACTTCTGTTTATGTCTAAAAACGTAAGCAACGTGGTATTTTACATATCTTCTGGATTAATTATTAGAGCAAAAAGACCTCTTAAATTAATTTGATACACAAAATTGTAGCATGTTATCTGTCTGATATTAAATTGCCTTTTCATGTGGTGTCATGTAAATTCGACGATATTTACCGTTTTGGTATTGTGAAGAACGTCACAAAATAGACAAAAAAAGTTGAGCTTGATATTTCAATACCTTATATCGGCTACGTAATTGGCTTCTGGCTATCAAGTACAATGATAACATAGTATTTTCTAAAAATCATGAGTATTCTGCTTCTGTTAAATTATTATGGGCTACTTCGTGATAGTTTTTTCCACAGAAATATATGACAGCTTTGAAACATCATACAAAATGTACCTGAATAATCACTAAAATTGTGAATAGTAAATAAAAGTACTATGTAAAAAGAAATTTCCATTTGTTAAAAATCCTTTAAAGTTATTTATGGTATTTTGATTCCAAATATTTTCCTATCCTTCTTGAACTTCCATGGACAACTTCACAATCTTCAAGGTTTTCAAGTGGTTGACCGTATATTTTTTTAAATTTTTTTGCGTTATCAAATGCTGTAAATTGAGCTTGTTAAAAGCTTACTTAGATATATCTTAAAAGCATTTACAAAACGAGTTTTTGATATTATTTCTCATAAATAGGGTCATTTGATCATATTGTTGAATGCTCAATCAAACCTGAAATTTACTGCTGAGAAACATAGGTTTGCACAGCAAAGGTCGGTAATAAATCTGCCTACGGTTAATTCAGAAGCTGTCTGTAATATGTCATCGTTTTAACAACTGCTACATTATCTGCCGGAAAGTTAAAAACCTGCCACTATTTATATTGAAGCGTGTTGAGTTATATTAGTTTTAATGTCGAATCCCACATGCTCAGCATTGGCAAAATATAGGCAATTATCAAAATTAACACCAAAATGGTTGAAACGTTTCTACCAATAGATGGGGTTACCTGCCTTAACATGATAATATTTTCCGTTTTTATAACAAAAATGGCCACATAGCTCAGATATTTCTTGTAATAGCGTTTGTGTTAAAAAACTTACAGGGATCTATATTTGAAAGATTGACACTTGTTTCAAATGCAGCATCTAAATTGTTCTTTCAAAAGCAAATTAAACAAAAATACTTATCACGGTACATTGTTTATCTTAATGTTTGAAATAACACTCAGAATGCACAATTTTCTATGAACGTTCAGATTGCAGAGGGAACCACGTGATTGTAATGGACCTAAATACATAAAAATGGACAGTTATCAACGGTTATATTTGACCTTTTCGATTGGCTCAGCCAAACGGGCGGATAATGCTTAATTTTTCCCACTATTTTACAGGCGATAGCTTTCGGAGCCTTTTTTCTCAAATAATAATTTGTTTTTCTCACAGTATAACAGATATGCAGTTTGGAGCGAAGTAAAACAAGGCGAGCAATTTAAAGCCCATTTAAGGCAACATGGTAATATACGTGTACATTCGATATAACCACATATATAGAAAGAAGTAATTGAAAACATTGACCGATAAAATTTGATAAGGTTTTGCTTCCACATAATCAATAGTTCAACCAATTGTGTCTAATTATTATTACACGCCACACTTGCAAATATGTTACCTGGAATCTGCAGACCTTTCTACACCGACAATGCAGGGAATTGCTTAAAGCCCGCGGTGTGGCCCAGTCGTGAACCTGTTTGCTCAGTGCGATCTCCGTGAGATTCGGGTACGCAGATCATTTTGAAAATTCAAATGGTTGAGCTCCACAGATAATACCGCACATAGAAACTCCCACAGCCTCTCAAAACTGAGCCATAAAGCATCAGTTGGATTGAACTGTCAGAATTAAGTTCATTCGACTCCGAACATATGAATAGATTGAGTATACTTCTATACAATTACAAAGTAGTATTTCCTTAATCAATACCTCATTTAAGGCTTCGCTGGATCATAAAACGATTGATAGTTTTACGATGCATTTAATCATCACTCAAGACTTGCACGCAGCCTTGTCCATTTCAGTCTTTCAAAATCCTTATGAAGAACATTGACCGCTAACTGTTCCATTTTTTTGCAGACGCTTGTGTTGCGACAATATTTTCACGCAAGTTCAATTCTCGGGATTTATGAGTTCATGTATGAAAAATATTACCAGTCAGGAAATTGAGTCCACTTGCATGTTCGGCTTAATGCAAAACTTCGTCAAATTGTTTGTTGTTGTGTGGGAGGCGATATTTTTAACTGAATTTAACTTTTAAAACTAAGCAATATTTCGGTAAACAGTTTTTAAAATCAATGTCAAGGTCTAACCATCGGGGTCTTCGGCATTTCAAAGAAAATTAAAAGCAATCACAGCATATATCTATGCAGTATATTTGAAGTATCAATACAACTTTATCTTTAGATTTCAGGAACACAGAATGTAGTTTAAGAAAATAAGTAAATGTGTTTCTAATTGAACATCTGACCCGACAAAGCCAAAACGTTGTTAAATATATAATGTCCATTCGCGCATGATTACGCATTGATCCTGCCAGAGATTTTCTTCAGCTGAAACTTACAAAAACAAATTATATATGCATATTTTATGAAGATTTAATATTTTGTTAAGAAAACCTTCAAAATATTCTGTTTTCAATAACGTTTTCGGCTAGATCTAATTATAATGTGATATTCAGAAGTTGGGCAGTTTCTGTTCAACATCTCCAAACTGAAAATATCATAGAGACGTTACGTTTAGTGTACGCACCTTCATATTGCCAAAAGTTTTTATTCTAGATTTCAAGCGTATCAAAGTTATAAATGCATTCAATGAGATACAGGCGACCTAATGCTGTCTTCACAAGAAGGAAAACACGCAAAATAATTTATTTTAGTTTCATTTAATTATAATATCAGCCTTAATTTTTAAACTTTATTTTGATTTTGTACACGGAATGAAAATAATTGAAAAATTGTAATTGTTCGACTTCATTTTAAAAACTGTGAGAGAGCCGCTTAATTTAATTGGTATCATCGCAAAACATTCATCAAAAGACCATTCACCGCGGATAGAAAATGGTGCGTAAAACTGATAACACCAGAAGACGTTACCGAAAGCTGCAACACTCCGCAAGCTTTGCTCTCAACTGTTTTTCTTCAAAATAATGTTTAATTGACCTCTTTTTGGTAATTAAAATAAACTAACTGTGGTAAATATCGGCAGCTTATGGGCAAAATGGGCCAGCATATGTGCATAGAAGAAAATCCACATGTTAACGGAGGAGGAAAATTGCCCTTAAATTTCAAAAGCCAGCGTGTTAAAATCTCACGTCCGTTTTCCTGTATGAGTGTCAAAATTGTAGTTCTTTTAATGGGTGAAAATTATGAACAGTAAATAATAATCTCATGTTTTTTTCAGCTGCCTCACTAATTCATTTGCAGGTCCCTTCCAATGCAAAGACGAAATGCACAATATTTTCACACTAAAACTCTATGTAACCCACCCCTACTTTAGTTAATGGCATGTCTGTTCCGCTACTGCTTACAATTTAAAAAATTAATTTCGTTGAACAATGCAGTTTCCACTTAATATGACTGGCCTCTTTAAAGCCATTGACTTTTATGAAAGACAGGACACCGATGGCTTGTGCAACTTATGAAATAGTTTTGTGTATGGTGACAGAATAAGCACGCCAGCCATCCTCACATTCTTCACCTATTGGAGTGTTGTAGTCTTTTGGGATAATAGTAGCAGATATTTCTGTATTTCTTTTCATTTAATGTGGGCTTTCACTGCTATAGTGCCTCAAGTTTATGAAATTAAACCAAACGTTTAACAATTATCAACAGATCTAACAATCTTTCTCTTCCCAAAGATAAGAAAGAATAAGTAATATAAGTTCAAGAAGAAGAAGAATAAGGAAAAACGTCACAATGAAGAAGGTTTAAAAGCATTTATTTTCGCATTTTTACTGGAAAGCATCATAAGTAACAACACCAGGTAGTGGGTTCGAGTGATTAAGTAATCATGTCTCCCTCTTTGCGACTAGTGTAGATAAGCTAACTCGTGAAACAAAACGAAATTAATGAAAGCTTGATAATCGCGCGCACACCTGCACTAACGTATGTATCAAAGCTTCGAAATGCTAAGAAAGAAATTTAAGTGAAAATAAAACTAATCAAATAAAAAATACAGAAAACTTATATTAGAAATATCAACATTTTGAAACAAACGGCAAATTCCGATAACATGAAAATCGGTGAAGTTGTGCCTTATTAATTTAACTAGAATTGCGGTCAAATTGTTAGCATTCCAGTTTGTGAATATTAATAGCGGATTAAAATCTGTTTCAGATGTTGTTTTAAATTTCGGCAACTTATTCATCATTTTTTGTTTTAGAGGATTGGTTATAAAAACGACTATACGCACTGCTTATAAAACTTTCAAATAATATAGTTCTTGTATGCATTTACAGAGGTAGTGGGGTTTTGATATTCTTATCAATGCCAATGGCCGTTTCGGTCATATTTGTAGGCTCACCCTAAACTGAAAACTCACTACCAAGGTAATTAAACGTCCTCAACAAAGGCGGCCTATTAATCTGTGTACGATAATATTTTAAAAAAATATTTATATTTCATTCCATCTTTTCGCTAATTAAGACAGTTCCAAGATGAAATTTCAGCACTTTACTTTTTGAAAATAAGTGATGCATTGCCTGCTGCAATTGAAAGAACTCAGTTTGATTTTTTATATTGGAGCATTTTGCTACCTATTGTAACAATGTCCTTAGATCTGTTTTTCAGGTTCAAGAGTGGATTCATTGTAACTTTTTGTGCTTATTATACATTTTTTATAACATAAAGAACAAAAGCAATAAAGATTGCTCTGCGATATTATATAGCAAAGAACATAACTTGAATAGCCGGCAACTTCCAATTTTATCCGAATCCTGCCTCGTTTCCTTTAGTATACAAGATTGAAAACAAATTTTTCCCTTTTATGAAAGCTCTGTTAGCCTTGAATACTATGAAAAAAGCAAAATAACAAATGCCAATGTACTATTAACTACTCACCAAAATTTAAAGTATAGCAATGCATGCCTTGTTTCATCTAAGGTACATGAAAATATCATTTAAAGCGCATACCATCATGCCCAAATAAAGTTGATCAATTAAGTCACCTCAAATATACTGAAATGTCAAACCTGCTTTTTGGCTCTAGTAAAATCTGTTTGTTTTTACAAGATTGCAGCTTCGTTCAAATTGCATATGATCGAGATGAAAAGAAGTAAGTTATATTCATAAAAGCAACCGTGAAATTAAATGCAGAAGTCAAGGAAAATATAGCAGCAAAACGCACACAGGACTTTTTGTCACCATTAAGAGCAAAGGGGACTCAAGAATTGCAATTGCTGTTTACTATAACAGCTGATCAACGGTTTGCCATTGGAATTTGCGTTTTTAAATGATATAATGAAAATTCAATTCATTCGGACGTGTCAAACTGGTTGAAACCTTTCAGAAATGGCTGAATAATCATTTTGCCTGCTTTGACGGATAAGGGTTTTCCGATATTCGAGCTTATAGATACGAAAAGAACATACCATTTTTAGAAAATCATGAGTATCCTACTTTCCGTTAATTACTGTTTACTTACAGGCTGTAACTTTGTTCACATTACAATATGCCAACTTTAAATATCAGTTTATATGTTTACTGAACCACGAATGCAGTTTGTTGCCAACTTTCATCAAAAATAACACAGAGTTTGCTCTCTTTTCTTCCTTTTGGCTTTGTTCATCGAATATTCATCTAGTAATTTCTTGCCATATATAGGAAGATAACATTAAACCAATATGAACTAGTACTTGTTCTTGATTCATGTTTAGGAAAAATCATGAGTGGCTCCGTGTATTAGAGCGCATTCGTGTTGTTATAAGATTTTACAAAGTGGGTTATTTAAATTTGCAGTAAAAGTAAAACATTGTTTTATTGGTACCTCTTGAAATGAACTTAGAAGCCGATAATGCGATTTTAATTTTCATTTTTGCCTGATTATTCATTTTATGGAGATACATTAAAGTCTAATAAATATAAACAATGGGATAAGTTCATGTTTTTTAGGGAACCGTGGGAAGCATTTGCGGCACGTGCGTACTGACGTTGTTAACATTATCTCTGGGATTGACTTCAGAAGATAGCTCTGAGCAGCCTCTTAAATGGCTGTAAATATTACTTTTCCTGGAACATCCTCCAATAAGTATCGCGTTTTAAAATACAGATCTGGATTGCGTTGGGAGATGTTGTCGACTTTTCAACTTCTTTATATTTACAGGCCAAAATATCACAACCACAATGTTTAGGTGGCTGTTTAACTGCACACCTTGATAACAGCTTAAATTCTAGGTTTGCAGTTTGTAACGTTTCAGCTCATTTCCCATTTTGCCGGGTGCATTGTTGCATACATTCGCCCCTGCCATTGTGAAACACTATGAACAGTACATCATAGGGCATTTTCTTTGGAAGCAAATTCGCTCCTATATTTGACCCGAATTTAATATAAGAATTAATTATTAAAGAACGGTTCGTTTTATATTATGATTTTAAGATATTTTTAAACTACTGGGCGTTGCTCGAACACAGTTGTTGGTAAATCTGAGCACATACTACAGTCAGGCAAAATGAATTTCAGAATAGTTGCTTTTCAATATTCGTAAGTGTCTCTTTACTAAATTTTGAAAATCACAGATTATATGGAGTGAATAAAAGAACGCATTGGACGGAATACTTCGTTCTGCAAATGGATATTTTGTCCCGCAGACTATTCAAGGAAATAAACCCACGGGAGTCGCATGTGTTAACCCTGCGCACCATTTCCGCAACTTAACAAAAATTATTTAAAGTGCTGTTTTGTAGCAAATTTGTAAGATTTTTGAAAGAAAATATTTATGATAACTTGCACTAATGCGATTTGTCTTCTACAAAGCCAGAAGGAGACATTTATCGTCATCGTACTAGAATCTGAGGATAAAGTGCTGTTTAAATTATAGCTTTAGGATATGGTGTCGAAGTAGCTTTTTAATTGGGTAATGCATAAACCGAATTTTTAGGCACCTTTTATAACGCCAAAGTCTTTTTCCTCGACACGTTCCTGAACCAGATGATCTATTTTATCCTAAAACAGGATGATATTTCTACACGGTAAGCTACCATGAAAGGTTTGACAATAATCAAGCACTCAACATTGTTGAAATCTGTCAACAGCATAGTCAAAATGAAGCTTGCTCAAAGAGAAAACTGTTATTTGATGCATTAACGTGTGTTATTATTTTCCATCACAATGTTTTCCAACCTCACATTGCAGCTGTCACTGACGGCGAACTTCAACTAAGAGGGTATTCTGCAGTTTCCTTTGTTTCTTGAATATCTTTTGGGAAAATATTGTTGACGATTTTGCAAAACAACTGTGATTGACTGACAAATATATCATTAAAAAGAGAATGAAATTGATTTAGACAGCATGGTCATCATTACGTCCAAAAGATGTTTACAAAAAGAGCATCAACAAGCTCATTACAAAATGATTGCGCTTTTAACGGAAAAAGCAAAATGTTGATGTGAGAGAGCAAATATTTTTTAAGGTTAAATATAAAAACCTTGTGTGATTTTATTGCAAACTAAGTCATTTTACTGTTGTCGACCATTCATTTTCCACATTATGTACTTTAAATTTTGAAAAACCTCAAACAACAATTTTCATTTTTTCAGCTTTATCCACAATGCATTAAGATAAGACTTCATGTTATAGCTTCACTGTTATTATTTTCGACAAAATATTGTGTTGCATAAACGTGAACGTTAAGTTTATTCGCATTTTTCATAGTATTTATAAGAAAACATATCCATTTGGAATAAAATGTGACGAAAACTAACCATAAAAGCAGATCGAAACACATAAAGACATATTCCTACATGTATTTAGTCACATTTTGATTCATTACTAAGCTTTCGACTGGGTTATTATCACATTTATGATTTTTTATTTCTTCTCCAAATTTCTATGTGACAACTCTATTAAATATCACTTTTTCATATTTAAATCCTTCAGCTATGTGTGCTTCTTTCTAGCATTTGCAACATTTCCAGAATAAACTTTAGCTCAAATTGTACATCAGTTTAAAAATTTACGGAAGAACATAACACAGCGTGTTGTTTTTCTTAGATTTCAAATCTGAATATTCCGATGAAACCGATTCCAATAGCAAGGCTTTGGGCTTTTGTTTTCTTAAAATTGGTTCCACTATACGCAATTGGTAAATATTATGCAATAGAAGTAAAAGCACACTCGAAAGACAAAAACTGAATAAAAATATACAATAGTAATTTTAGCACTCCCTTAAAAAGAAGTTGACGTTCCCAGTGTTGGAACACCTTTTGGACACTAAAGTCATTGGCAGCCATCCTCGAAGAATAAAGGCAGGTTAATAACTAACACCTACATTTTCACAAGTCTGCTTTTAAATCGTAAATCCACATTTGATTAGCTAAAATTATTTATCACTCTTCGGTTACGTATTCTGTCTTATGCGTATGTTTCCTAGCGTGAACAGAAATAACATGTTACAAAGAGGGTTCTTGTTTTTATAGTTCAACGTGTTGTTATTTTCTCACAGTCCCGTCTATCTTTGTGACAAAAAGTGATCAAAACCGTACTAATGTTTTATTTCTTAGGATTATTTTCTCATATTTATTTCATTCGGAGTCAAAACAGGCTGACATATTAACGGTCGGTTTTTTATTCTCACCTTGTTCTCTCATTGTTGCCAATTATTGAACAAACGGTAACTTGGTGGTAATAAAGGAGCCACAATAATTTGTCTTATCTATCCTGATATAGCTTAGGTACTGCAAAACTATTTATATGCTTTTGCACTGTGCGGGGTAACTTAGTGTTCTTTAAAAATTAAACAGTATGGATATATACAGTGTGTGATCTAATCTCATGAGAAGTGTGAAATTTTTCAAATGCATGATCATCTGCCGCAAATCGCCACGGACACAAGAATGATCACTCTGGAATAATAATGAACATCCCTTTGCGAATTTAAAAATCAATAGTTATATTAATTTATTTCGTCTATAAATATCAAGTTTTTTAAACAAGACGGGATATTGCAAAAACATACTGCATCGCTCTGTTTGTGACAAATAAATTAAAAAATAATTTTCCGTTGAAATTATTATCACACCATTTTGTGTTAAATAAAGAACTGCCCTTTTTGAAAACTCTCTTTAAATGAGTGATGGATCATCTCTGAAATTCCAGTTAATATTTCACGATTTTCAGGGTTTTAAAGTGCTGGTTATAATGAAGTTTACGTTCTATGTGTACATTAAAATATACAAAATAGTATTGCTTAAAGGTTTTTATCCAGTTAGTTATATTTATGATTTTTTTCTAATAAAGACAGGCTTTTGGGTCATTGTCGAGAAAAATGAGAGTCCACAACAACCTTTGGCAATAAATATGCATAAGATCAATTGATGAACTTTCTCTACAAAGGAACCCTATCAAATCCGTTTAAACCACACGTTTTTTTGAGAAATTAATGCATAAAATATATTTTTACATTTAAGCTAATTTTTGAATGTGGAATTTTGAATGTTTTTTACTTCCCTTAAAAGAATTGATACATCTGCGGCTGAAAATGAAAAGCACAGGCTTTGTTATATTTATTTACTTAAATGCCACGTGATATGATTGCCAATGCATAAACCAGTTGTCAAATACATAGGAAGAGTTTTCGAAAAATACTTATCTTTTGTCTATCGGGTTTCTATATCCCGGATTAGCAGAACCTATATCATTCAAAAGTATCTTATCGATTGCTTTTAATATATGGTACTTTTTAAGGCGTCCATTTCTGCAGTTTTTTTAATAGGTACTTTGTTTTTTGTATAATATACGGTGAAGTAAATCAAAAACTTTTGAACAAGTTTATTAATTTTTTATCTCGAAAAAGACCTGACCTTTGCAAGAAACAATTTCTTTTCCATTTCATTTCTCGTTTCTGGAAATCAAAGCAATTTCTTTCACTAGTCTTCACCCGAGTTTCACTGAATTATGGTCTTTATTTCCAGTTCCAGAAGTCGTTTATTTTAACGTTTCTTACTAATATTAATGTTCTTTTGTAACAAAACGCACAAAGTCAAAGAACTTTGCTCTGTTCTATTAAATAGCCTATAACATAACTTGGATGTCCGGTATTCTCCGATTACACCCAAATCCTACCAATTTCCCTTCAAATATGTAAAATTAAACGTGTAGTGTTCTTAAGTAAAAGGCTTTCTAAACCTCAAATCCGCTCAACAATCCAAAAGAACAATATCAAATTTACGCGTAACTATTCAAAAAACTTTTGCTCGCACATTGCATGAGGTTGGTCACCTAATATACCTTCAGTTAAATACTGAGTGATATTACCAAACAAAGATTCAGCATTTATATTTGTTGGAGTAGAGGTAATTTGACCAGCCTTTTGTTCTCAGTACACATTTTCTGGCTTGAATGATGTTTCGGTGAGATACTTAAATTAATATTTGACGATAAATAACGACCACACATGGCAGAAAATATCTGCAGCCGGTGTGTTTATGGTGACAGAATTTAACCAAAGACATGATTTCTTCTAATGGAAATACATCTTGAACCTCGTAACATCATGGGGCCCATTGTTAAAAAATTATAAAAACGCAGCGTCGCATGAAAAAATTTTTCAAATTATCAATGGGTCCTTAAAACTATCAAGTAGTTGTTTAAGAAGAGTCGTAGATAAAATTACATTGGTTTTCCTAAGAAAATCGAAATAAAAGGACATTCAAACATATGTTTTCCAACAAACTTGATCGCTGAATATTACAGTTGGATGATAATTGTCCTTTTGAGATTCGAGTGTCCCCAAGTTTCAACGGACGAATTTAAAATGGTGATTTTTAAGGCAAGCTTATCTTAAAAAAGAACAAATATGATACTTAGTGTTAAATTCCAGAAAGGTAAATATTCCTCAGTTTTGAATCGTTCACTTATAAACATAATAAACCTTACCTTGTATGAGTCGAAACAAAAACCTAACTCG
Organism: Schistocephalus solidus; assembly: GCA_017591395.1. Taxonomy (NCBI): domain Eukaryota; kingdom Metazoa; phylum Platyhelminthes; class Cestoda; order Diphyllobothriidea; family Diphyllobothriidae; genus Schistocephalus; species Schistocephalus solidus. The sequence goes on from WEDG01007164.1 coordinate 126,761, forward strand.
TATTATAATTGCCCTGAAATTTAGCTCACATCTTTCCCGTTATACAGAAAGAGGTTTCATATTTGCGTGCCTCCTTATGGTTTTCTCACTGTAAATGCAAGCATGTCCAATTCTTCACAAAATACGTAGCCTCAAAGTACTTTTCCACGACGGGTTTTATGTGAAAGGTATATTTTCAACCGATCACAGTCGGAGGAAGAGAAGGCGTTGTTGCGTAAATAGTAAAACACGTGGGCCATAATCTAAACGTGAAGGCTGATTAAAAGCTGGAAAAATTGTTTTATAACACTGGAGTTTGGGTGGTGCAGGATGTTCGAAAGCGGTCATGCGGGAGTGGTTTGACCTCTTCTTTGGAGATTCGGAGAGTTAAATAGTCTTCCCTTTTCATTAAAGTAGACGTTCGGCTCCCAAAGCAGGCAACCTCACGGCGATATAAGAGGATCGTTTTTACTTTGATGCTTTGCCCTCTCTGGCATCTCTTTACAGTGCAGAGAATATTCTCTATTTATCACCATCACAAGCAAAGCTTTTATGCTTGTGTGAATAATCCCACGTAAAAGAAATAATTTAAATGAGCACACTTTTATTAAGTGGTCTTTGCGAACCAAACAACGAGGTTTCCTTACTCCATGAACTGGGAATGGCAAGGTTTGAGAAGGCGTTGTGTGGCAACGTCATTCGCTTATCTATTGTACATAAAGAAAGGAGATTAACTGATAAATTTTGCTTCGGAGTCTGCGTTTCATGCCCGAAACTGGTGACTGCAAGGCGATGAGCGCTCAGTATAGATATTTCCAATCCGAGATGGAGAAAATAACCTACCCAATACGAGTTTACTTACCGTCAACATTATTTGGTATTACAACTACAGGTTTGACTGTTAACCAAAAAACCAGGGTAAATAGAAAACACTGTTATTTTTTACTCAGTTGAAAAGTAAATTATGATCTTTCGTTATGCAGCTAAAATGTCTGAAAATGTTGGCAGTACGCGAGTGACATAAACGTACTTCACAATAAAAAAAAATCGTATTTTGATCGTGCCTCTGGGACAGGCGTTCGCATTTCGGCGTGAATGCCTGTCGCAACTTCGTTCATTTATGGGCTCTAATTTTAAACTAGATGATGGACATCCAAACCGAGACTTTATTAGCATACTGTTTTTTTTTCTAGGACATTTCAGCTGGGCTAAAATTCTGTTCCATCGACTGCCAAAATGTATATGTCAGCCCTGGTGAGTGCCTCGCTGTTTCAAAGTCGTGTCTCTTTGCTGTAGGCGGTTCGAAACGTGCTGATCAAGCATTCTGGCGGTTGCAGGAATTGAACAAAACATCATTGGTTATGTGCAGTCATGCTTTGCGCACGAATAAGTTTTAATTGGCACAGTTGTTTTGTTTATTACAAACTTTCGTTTTACTCCTAACGCATCTTGTTGTGCACAGCCCCGTTTTTCTCAAGCAGCCTCTGTACTGATTTTGTTAAGCATTCCGGCAGCGTTGTTTTTGTAGAACAAACAGTAAACAGACAGATCTGGGTGTCAGTGCAATGGCTGAGAAAATTGAGTAAATGCTGTACACGTGTTGTTCAGTAGATTTGCAAGTCCATTAAATTTAAAATTCAACTATATGTTTTTCAATCATATAAAGGATTTCTTAAGTGGGGTTTTTTGTGAGGTATTTAGCAGCAGAATCCTCTACTATTTCGGTTAGGCCAGAATACCAAACTTTAAAGAACATCTTTCCGGCCACATAAGCGACCACACTCTGTCAAAAAGGATTATGTTATTTGTATGAATATTTAATATCTCACCTTATATATTGACATAGACTTATTAGCATAATGCATTAAATAATCCAGTTTCTACATCACTGCTACGTCCTACGCTCAAATAAAAACATTTTTATAAGTGACCCCTTTAAAAACGCCTTCTTTAGATACGTGGCAGAGTACATGTCCAAACTTTACCCTTTATCAAGGTTAAGTCACTGTAAAAATGTGGAAGTTTGTTCGAACTTTTGACATCCATAAAAATAGAGTGGTTTTTGCTGAAAACGAAAAACATTTTTCACGTTTTATTGGAGCGTGTTTTGCTACAGTTCTTATTTGTATTGCCCCGTTCTAAGACTGCAATTTCTCAACAGAATATCCAAATAAATACCAAGATTTAGCAAAAACTGTAATTCATCTCTTTCTTGCGTTTTTGAACGCCTTATTATCGGAAAGTATATTATAAAAAACGTATCTTATCGCATACCTCCACTTAAGCCGAGATATTTCTGTTGTTAATCTCCAGAGTATCCTTTACGTATTTTGTTAGCGGTCTTTTTTTCACGTGATTAAAACAATAGTATCGGAAAACAAGCTTATTTTTGTGTTTTATGGCGAAAACTTCAAAAATATGTACAAAATTATCTTGAAAGATTAATTCTTTGCTTGCTTCTGGAAACCAAGGCTATTGGTTGCATTAGCCTTCACCTGAGTTTCATGGTATTGAGACCGATATTTCCAGTGCCGGAAGGATATCATTTAAAGCCTTCTTACTTATATAAATGTTCTGTTATAAAATAATGTTATATGGTTATTACATAGCGAAGACATTTCCTTAGATGTTGGGCAAACTGTGAGTTTGCCCAAATCCTTTAGGAATATAAAACTGAATACGTATTGTTCTTTCACAAAAGGACTTTTCGACCCATAAATCCACTCAGTAAACCAAAATAACAAGGCTCACTGTACGCTTAACTACTTCCTCAAATTTCCATCACACCAAGCATGCGTTTGGACACCTTTTTCACATACAAAATAAATAAATATTTTTTTATTATTTTTAATACATGCACAATAATCTCAATTTCGATAAAATAATTACGTGAATTAAAAATTTTTGATAATTGCAACTGAACAGCCCAGTTTGGGACAATCTTGCGACATGCAGAAATATATCTGGAATATTTGGAAACACCACACTTACACTAAACGATTTATGTTGTCTGTCGCACAAAAATAAAAATTTCCCATTTGCTTTAGATCTAAAAATCTGCTGATCACACAGAAGGCCTGGGGGCGACATGAATAAGAAAATAAATTGCGTTCATTTTTCATCGGACACCCCTACGATCACAGATGAAAGTCGCCGGCCTTCGGTCACTCATGAATCATTACACCAAAGTCTTTTTATTTTAATGCGCTATATAGAACCTTGCATAGGTTAAAAAAAAGCATGTCCAAATGGCGACACAATGAAATAAGTTACTGCCGCTGTCTCCGCTCCGAAAGCAATTCGATTGCTCATACTTCCATTTACCTGATTTTCGTGAATCCAAGATCAAATTTACCGTCCTCTGAAAGACATTTTTAAAGATTTCTTGCTTATCTCTATATTTCTCAATAGTATAATACACACAACCAAGAGGTTTTGTCCAGTGTGTGAAGTAACGAAGGAAACCAGCTTGAAACCAGAAAACGTCGGATGTGGTCCCATTTTGTCCAATTTTTTCTTCAATAAACAGATCTGAATTGACCTCTTCCTTAGGTAACAAAGTTTTGCGCCTCAAATCAGTATAAAAACAGTACAACTTTTAATGTGTGCCATACTATCATTTTAAAGTTTAAAAATTACACTTCATGAGTTAGGCAAGCTACTGTATTTACGTTTTGATGAGTGATAATTACCTTTCAGCTTTTTGATTTACCCTCGAAGGTTAGTCCTAAGGGCTTTTAGTGAACCACTAAACCAATAATAATCTGAAAGAACCTGTTTTCTATTTTACATTTGCATAAGGTCGATTCTTCAGTTAACGTTCATAATAATTGTTATTGTATGGGAAAAAAACGTATAATACATTGTGTTTCTATATTAAATGCGAAAATACAAACGTCATGCGTTTAGGTTCTTTCATAAGTTATCATCTTTAAAGCACTTGAATTTGACCCCCATCCTTCTAAGTGATTAGTCGAAATAATCAAATAATTTGCTTTGTTCAGTGACATGTAACAAATTGTCAGGCCTAAAAATTCTTAGAGTCATAAGTAAGGACAAGGCGTTCTCAAGAACTAGCACTTTATGCCAATTCTTGGATATACTACTTAGAAATCGGTTTTATGTTAGGAGCCTAATTTAGATTATAAGAATGCTCTGTAAATATTTTTACTTACTGTGATATTTCTAACCTTTAAGTCAGTCCAAATGTTATGTGTAAAAACGAAAAGATAAGGAGAACTATTTTTGTATTCGCAACTATCAAACTGTCCATCGATGAAGTCGGCAAAAATTTCCACGTCCTTCAGTACCGATTTGACAGTGTAAGTGTATGTTCTTTCCACCCTTAGACGAAATTGAATTCCCAACTTGGTTCAAAGGCCTTATGAGAAAGAAAAGTGCTTGGGTTTTCTATTCCACCATTGATTTGTGCACACTTGGCACGAATATCGTCATTAGCCGAAAAATGAAACAGTCAAATAAGATTTTTTGAACCGTTTTGGGTTTCATAACATTTCTGTGGTAGGGTTGTCTTGATATAGGACAATGAGAACAACCAAGCCCACCTAAACTAACTGGCCTTACGTAAATTGCCAGCGAAGGTAAGAATTCCCGGGTCTTAACGCTAATACTAGCGCTTGCATTAAACTAAACTGTCACCTTTATTTTAACCCCAGTTCGTCTGTAAGCCTCAACCCTACGGTTAGCATGAACTCAAACCATTACATACTCCTGACCCTAACCCCAACACTGACCCTCACCCCAAACTTAAACCTAAACGTAATCTTAACTTTAACATGCATCTAAATATCTAACATAATTTGCTGGAATTTGGCACAAATTAGCATGTTTAATGGGTGGTTCTGGTTCCCACGTCCACTTAAGGTGGCCATATAAGACAATATTAGCATTTTTTGTGCCAAGAATTTTGCAAATATGTTCGAAAAAGATTTTTCAAATTTTTTTAAGAAAACCTTCGAGTAGATTTTCACAGAATATCTAACGTACGTTTCTTTGTCACCTAAGACATGCTGAATTTGTTCTGTTTTTCTTGGACTCTAGATGTAAGATGTTTTCCTGTTAAAACATCAAATACACGAATAAATGAGAACGTTCTATGAAAAAGGTTTCACTAATTCGCAACGTTCGAAAACAATTGCAAAAATAAAGGACAATTCTTGCAGTTGTCCTGCAGTCTCTCGAGACCAATTTGTAGAGAAATTAAAATTATTTATAGTAAACCACCGTGTGTAGGCCTATGACTGACGTCTTTTTAGCAAGATGATGACAGATATCATGCTAAAAAGACGGGTGGCTGGCGTTTTATCACCATCATATGGTTATTTTTGTAAATGCAAACGCTGGCGTGGGCTTGGTGGCCTTTTGATGCCCACGGAGGTCGCATGGCGATGACCAATATTTCATCTGGAAGGTCAAGCATCGGACAACTAAAGACGGTGTTCGTTATGGCACTGCTGATAACCGTGGTGGAAGGCCACTCCGAGAGCTGACCTCATATCATTTAATGAAGAAATATATTGTGTGAATTTCGTACAGCTAGATGATTTTATTTCTCTACCTCACAGCATCTTTTCGTATCATTTGTGATTACGATTTCACATTTAACAGTAGGAACCCGTTGAGTCGAAAACATATGTTTTTTCAGGTTTTCATATGGCATCGATTACGAGCTTGATGTAAACAGGTCTTGCCACGTTCTGTGATGGGTGTTATTTAAACTATGTTTCTTTGTTCATCCTACAATTTTCAATTTAAGGATCAATTAATACGTTCATCAGACGATGTGAAAACCTCAAACAATGAAGTTTTTGTCCGCTTATTGCATATATCTAACTAATTATTTTAATAACACAGTTAGAAGCAAGACAGACTCCACCATTGGTTTCCATAGCAATTAAGGATGGACGTTATTACTCCCATCCCGTCCACTGCACTAAAGCAGCTGATATTATCAAGCTTTTCTCGTCCTGAAACACTCCGTGTTTTAAATCTCTCATCAGATATGCTACCATGCATCGTTTGACATTGGCAGCGTGCTATCCAAGATCTGATCAGTGAATGTAATACTGTAGTAACTCAAGGCAGAAAATTTGAGATAAAAATATATCTGGTGACTATAATGTTCAGTCACCAGCCGACAGAAAAATAAATCAGGAAATGCCATGCTCTTTAATTATATACTACCCGGCTTCTAATTTCTTCAAATAGTTTCTTGTAAGTAATCTACATTACAGCTTGAAGCAGATAGCAATTATTAACTCAATGCATCGTTTGCATATTTAGATAAAATTAATTAAAAGTTGAAAAGGGAGCTTAAATAGAAATTCTTGTATTGCGGGTGAATAAAATTAAAAAAGAGACTTTCAAACAGCTATCCAATGTATACTTTTCGTTTAGTAGACAATTTTTCATAATGCATTTCTATCCATTTTCGAAAAATGTATAATCATGTTCCCTTGAATTGGTTTTCGAAAAACGTCAAATTCCATCGGAGTTTATTGATATATTTTATGTGATCAAACTTAACAGTACTTTTTTTCAGAATATTTCGCTTGAATACGATTTTGGAAGGAAGAAACCTTTTAAAATAACATAAGATGAATCTCCAACTAATTTACCTTTCCTGGTACTTAAGGTACTTTTACTTGCGAAGAATTGGGGTGTGTGCACGCCACTTTAGGAAAATGATGGAGGTATATGTTAAATGTGAAATTTGAACGCTTTACTTGGTCAAAATATATTAAGAAGTATGTGACGGGCTGCTTTTACTATTTTGATAATGACGATATTTTTTGTTTACACAGGTTGGACTCACGTCCCTTGAAACGGTATCTGTTTACCATAAAATATTTACTAAGACGTCCTCATGTTCACTGTGATCGTAGTGAAAGTGGTAGACCATGAAGTTAAACAGTGCGTAGCTTTTAAGCGTCAGTAATTTAGAGACCACTAAAACAGTAGAAATTAGATAAATTTACTAAATAACTTCTTCGAAATTTTTCAGCAAATCTTTTTTTGGTATAGTTAACAGAAGCAATTGAAAATTTCCTTACAGATACAGTACCGTTATAAAATGCTTTGTAATTTTTTTAAATTAACAGAACCAATCTTTATTTCTTCTGCTGAGTCCGTAACCTTGCGTCGGCATATGCTTTTCCGCTACATTATCTTTGGCAAATAAGAAAATTCAGACTTTAACTGTCTGTCTACTATTTTTGCAGTTTGTGTTCACCTTGTTCTTTCTCATAAGCCATAAAATTGGACAATAAAAACCATGAATGTAGAACGATATGCGAAAGGTTTCTCATGATTCTTTCAAAATGAATATATTTTCCTATTTCTCTGATGCTAAGGCCAATAGGAGCCATAGAAGACCAGAAAACAACCCTATTATCGTTTCCAGTCGAGTCACTTTTAAAAAGACAAACTTCTCTGATAAACACAGAGTGATCTCATCCACAGATGAATAAGTAAAGTGTAAAGAAACCCCATGCATGAGGCATTTTTCTGCGAGGGCTGACCCAGTTTCAGCTTATAAATGAAGAACTTACATGCTGAGAGCAATTGTTTAAACAGGTCTGCATTTCCCAAAAATCACTGATTACGCATATACGTACGTGAATTTAGGAACTACTAGTAAATCACTGGTTACAGGTCAGCTAAATGCTAACTGCATACTAAATACAAGCGTATTCATAGACCCTTTGGTTCACCGTATATTAACCTCACATATAAGCTCTAGGTCATTAAGCACATTAACCCTAAGATTCAGAGTTTTTCCTATAAATAGTATGATGTGGAGAGCAGCACTCCAAGGTGAAGGTATATCACCTTCTAAAGGTCCATAAAGAATTATCTGCTTAGATCGATACGTAAACAATGGAATTTTTCAGTCATTTGCCATAAGGTGTGTTGTTTTATACTTCACTGCTCATTTGTGTCCTGTAGCATTGCCGTGGTGACTCATTCAAACTTCAAAATCACACAATGCTTACCAAGAACTAATTATTTAAAAACAGGTGAATGGCATGAAGCCAAGCAAGCAAGCCTAAAGCAAGAAGTACATTACTTCGTATTTTAAGGGTAACCCACACAACACAAAGACCTGGTTTTTTTAATTCGGCTACTGTCTTCAAATAACACTTTTAAGTTATCATAACATCCCACATTCCCTGAGTTTTAGTCTAAAATGAGAGCTGACGGATAAAGCTCTTCCAACTGCGCAAAGAATTTCGATATGAGATCTAGCCAAAGAGGAATATTGTCTAGTAACTGATGAGCACGTTATGGGTAGGTTGCGACATAATTAACATGCTCTAAAAATGAGAATTCTAACCAGAATATACCAGAAAATGCATTAGAGCCCAATCTTTCCACTTTGGACATGTAGTTTTCTTCAACGCTGATCAGGCAGGTGGACACGCTCGTGAACTGAACTTTGAAGCTCACGATAAATTAATGTTCAAGTAATTTAATTACGATTTTTCGTAATTTAAATAAAGAATCATTCATTAAAATCCCCTACCTGTTAAATGATGAACCCGCTGGACTGATTTGATCTCTCAATTTTCCAAATCCCGGTGGGATTCTCGTGAAGTGTACGACACAATCGTTCGCGCACAAAAGACATTAGCTTTTGTGCTACATATGTAATAACACTTTTATTTTTGATAACCATTTTGACCGACGTCACTATTGCATGAAGGAAATGGAGGAAAGCGATCGTATAGTCAAAGACATTCCTGGGAAATTCATGAAATTATATGTCAGAGTTTTGATATCGAAGGAAGTTGACTCTTATCTACTCAGTTATGTGCATCATTTTTAACTTCAAGTTTTACTTTCATTATATATGTCTAAAGCTATTTACTAATGTCTTTCATGTGAACTAGACTTGCGGGTTTCTGTGCACAGTGGACAGGCCGTTTTGTTACTATAATTTAGCAGCTTTTTACAAGTATTCATGAAGTATTTTAGCTGACGATAAAATGCGAGGGAGATTAGAGTATAACTTGTATTTTAAAGCGGTTGACTCCCGAGCATTTACTTCCATAAATTTCACACCCCATGAAATTATAATTGCATTATATCAGTTCATAAGGTAATGATAAACATTGCCTGCAGATCTGATTAAGACAATTGCACATTTCTGTATCGCTGGTGCCCATTTTAGATAGCTTCATCTGCAACTGGTCGATTCAAAAATGCATTTATTCTGCGTGAAGTTTAGCTTAAGATACACTTGAATCAGGCAAATATTTAGGATGGCAAACGCATCCTAGTCATCAGAAGACCTCTTAACGCAAAAAACATTGCTATGTGTCAAAACGCTTCGTGTTAACAATTTAAAGTGTAAAAAGACGAAACCTATTGGAATGTCTGCCAGATTAGCCTATGTGCAACAAGAATAATAATCATGCATTCCCACTAAATGCGAGAAAACGTCACAACCTGCCAAATTGATGACAGTTGAAAGCAAACAAATTGTAAACACACTTCATTTATTGAGTTGTAAGCTTAACTCACGGAGGGAATGGATACCTTTTAATATTGCCAGGGGACAAAAAATATTTTGGTTTTGGTGACGATATTTTAAAAACAAATCACAGAAGACTTAAATGATGTCATTTGTGCAAACTATTCGTGCATGATTGTAATATTATACTTGAATGCATATGAAGCAAAAGGTAGACATACAGGCATTTTACGGTTACTTTGCTTAGGATAAAGCTTACGAAATGCCTTTTGGGTTTGATAAATTTGTTCGAGGTCTTTAATATGCCTGGAAAACATCAGCGCATGTCATATGCGGAAATCCCAAAAGTTCTTAAGCCATGATAAAACAACCTCGCTAAAGTTAGTTACTAGCTTTTTTGTAGGTATCCATTCTCTTAGAATTAAGGGTGTTGTTTGCAAGGTATTTTTTTCTCTTCGTTATTCTTTGGTATGAATGCGGTGTCATTACAACGACAATAAAACAGGAAATCACTTACGCAGCAAATGAAATCCGTTAAATACTTTCTTATGTTTTGACATTTTTCGCAGGCAGTGGTTATTAGTTTTCAAGTAATTGAGTGAACCCCAAAGCACAACGGACCGAGTAAGTCCCGTAACCGATTGGTGAGAGCCATCATCTATTGTTATATTCCCCATTTAAAGCAACAATGTAGTGAGCCCGTTGCACGATGGTTACAGCGTTTAAATTCTATCTAACAGGTCACAAGTTCAATTTGCGGGGACCACAACACATGGCGTTTTGTTTGGATGGCGGATGATGGCTAATAAGCCAGAAATGGCTAATCTAGTCTCCCTTGTCTTTGTAACTTAGTTCATTCTGTCTAAATACGTTTTAAGGAATAACATTTCCTCTTTAATGTTTACCTATAAAAAAGGTATTCTGGAACAGAATGTACGTTCTTGTGTTATAAAAGACCTTACAGTGCTCCAAACCAGCTTTTGGAAATGGCATAATAGACTATGGTTTATTGGCAAAACTTTAAGGAATTGTTCGGAAGATATTGTACGTTGAAGGACGCTGTAACATGTCCTACATTAATCGCAGTTTAAGCTCCAATTCTGTACGATGAAAATATATTTGTGATGTTTTTTCTTGAAGAGTGTCTTTTGTGACGGGTATTGTGTTTTTACCTCAAAATTTCCATGAGCATTAAAATTGCTTTATGCCATTTTACACGGTTATAATTTTATATGAAGAAATAGGCGTTTCCCTGTCATATTTTAAACGTGCATGTGTATCGTTACTTGAAAAGCACTACATGCCATTTTTACTGGGACAAACAAGTAACGGACAACTGACAAAAAGCATCATAATATCTGTGGCTTAACTAGAATCAATTTTTCCTCAATTATCTCTTGCTTCTGCTTTGTATTTGCGACGTTTCAAGAAACTATGCGCCGCCTTTAGGGACGGTTACTTCGACAACCCATGCAAAAGACCAATTTGTAGTCGTAAACAAAGTTATGCGGAAAGTTGCATGGTGTGTTTTACTTAACGGTGGGACTGGACTTTAACATCGACTAACAGGTGAGTAAACTTGTCGTCGAAACTACGACCTCATTGCCTTGTTTTCCCAGAACTAAAAATTATAATCCTGGTTTGTATGTGAGCTTTAGTTGAAATAGCTGCAAAAATAGTGATGCTTTATAAGTCACTTAATCAACAACTATATCCAAGCATTTATTTGTTAATGCTCTAAGAAGGTGATTTGGTACATGTGGTAGTGGAAGTGTGCAAAATGTCGTATGTTTTTGGAACGCAACCTAAAAAACGTAATCATCGGTAGTCAATGTGCTTTCAACAATTAAACTGAAAATTGTATGAATTTCAATATGGTACGCAAGAAGATGAAAGGAATGATGGAAACCTTCTGCAGAATCGTCGATTTTCATACACTGGAGAACTTATCTCCCCGGTTGCGCAGGTTTATTTTTCTTTCTATGTTTTGAGCACATTTTGAATTTACTGTTTAACCTTTGTTTACTCTCTTAAAAGCGATGAACAAATTCAATTCTCGAATGTCCCCTACGGCACCGTTAAAAATTAGGCTGATATTTTGAAGATGTTAAAAGGATAGGTTTTGTAAGTTCGACATGACTAGAGATGTCTCTGATATTAGCGTTTTTAAATTTTTGAATAGTCTGAAATTTCCAATGAAAGAATGATACATTTTAATGTAGGATTCAAAAATGACAGTTTATGTACAGCGTCAATTTATAAACATCAGCTTATGAGGGACCAGTTACGTTAGAGTTCCCGTTTAAAAATAAATTTTGCTATTCTCATGACTCATCGATGGAACATGTACGGTATTTTTTTTAAAAAACCTACTCAATTAATGTTTTCCTGTAACAAAACTGTTGTGAGAACATGATGCATATTCTGGTTCTTTTCTGTCAAATGCAGTTCAAAATATTTGGATTATCTAAGACTTCAGCTGCCAGGCACCAGAACGTGATTCAAATCTAAGAAAAGGTTTTTCTTTATAAGATGTCGTTCAGAGTTCAACCTAACGGAGTAATCTTCAGTTAATTGGCTCAAAATTCTAAAACTTATTTTCACTAGGTGTCTGCAACGGAGCCATTTCGGTCCACTTTTTCCACATTTTTCTGACACATTTCTGTTTCTGGTACCTGAAAGGGGCAAATTCTCTTGCATCTTACCACTGTTGACTAATTTAATTCACATAAAATTCACGCCGACGATTAATTTGAGTTCTTCTAATCGAACACGCTTCTTGAAATCTTTGCATTCGTACATGTTTGCTCATACGTCTTATAATATTTTTCGAAATTCTCAAATAGAGACGTTTCCGTATTTACAGTAAGACAAAGCAATAAAAATGCCTTTCCATAAATTCCAGGAGCGTCTGCTTACACCGTGTTCTAACTCGCAGCAAAATATAAACCATTACCTTAAACCTACATCTAGTCTTAAACGTCATCCTATCAGTAACACTTATTTTAACCTCACATTTAAAATATACCCCAATCTCCTCGCAAGTAGCGCGAGAATAAATTATAAGAGGAGAGTTTTATTCCCTTGTTTTACCTTCATATCTTTAAGTTTACATATTTGTCTTCATTTTTCATTGGTGCATGGTTTTAAAATAAGCCTCGTTTTTACAATTTATTTTCTATTTACAAAATGCTGCAAAAGTCATAAAAATCTGGTATTGAGCAATATCAGTCTAGTTTACCCAAAATATTTCGTTTGTCTCAGGTAAAAAATTATGATGAACCAGCAGGTGTGATTTGCATTCCGTGAACAGTTGCCCCTTTCCTTAGCAGGGCAGGGTCTGGAGGGAACTACACTGGCTGCCTGATACAATGCCCCATCTACATTTAGCACTAAAGGGTTGTTGATTCAACGTCTGCAAATCAGACCTCAGTATCTTAAATGGTATTCAACGACAGTTGACAACAAGCATCTGTCGGAAAAACACGTTATTGACCATTTGATAGCCATTTGTTGACGAGTGCTTTCCGATCGCTACCGGAAGTGACTCGTCCCGATCTGCCTTGGAGCTCACTCTCGAGCAGTACCAGCAGTCACACAGTGGCTAATATTAGAGGCAGATAAACTTTGCTGACAGAGACAAAGGAAACTGGAGTGGCTACTTCCGGCTCGTTAGACGTCATCAGCCAGTCATACTCAAGGCCCTGTTTTGCACCACCCGAGGCTCGAACGCGACAAACATAATTTGTCTGGAAAATTTGTCGCTGTGTGGCTGCTGGTGGGGTCTGGAGGGTGAGCCCGAAGGACGAATGTAGTGGCAGAGATCCATGAGCGTTCAAATATTCAATCTAAGCCAGCAAGACAAGGAACCTGTGGCCCAACGGTTACAGCGTTTGACTTTTAACCAAAAGATCACGGTTTTGAGATTTCGGTGGGGCACCACCCGTGGTTAAGTATGACTGGCTGATGACGGCTAAGGAAGATAAATGGCGATTGCTGTTCTGTGTTTTTTTGTCGGCAATGTTTATCTGGCATTTAATAGCAATCAAAACTGCAATATGTATTGTTTATAAAGCTTCCCAACAGGAAACGCTTGTCTTAAAAAGAACACTTTTTTTAGCCTCGTTGACCAATTTGTCTTTACAATTAGACAAATGAAACTCCAAATTATGCGTAGTAAATCGGAATTCTGTTTATGTCGTGGGTGCCATGCACCTTCGTTTGATTTCCCATTATGTTTAGCCGCAAAAATTTCATTTGCTTTCACGTAAACAAAAAATCGAAAGAGGACCTTAATTCGTGATTTATTTTTTTCTGTTTCTACTGCTAGAATATGTTCGGCAACAAACATTCATGTGCTTCCGTAGTAAATCGACAAATCGGAAACATCAGTACTTTGAAGAAGGATGGACGGAATTAGAACACGTTCAGTCATCCAGGCATGACCTCACAACAGGTTACATTTGTTGCTGCCTACTATGATAGCTAGTAAGCAAGTGTTAAGCTTGGAAAATAAGGCTGAGTTCAGTTTTCGTAGCAAATAAATAAGCGGCTATTCGGGTGTTTGAGCAGATTTGACCTCCTTTTCGGTCAGGTTAATCTAAACTTCAATCGACTGTCAAGATTACCCTCTGAATAACATACAGGAAAGCTGCAAAAGGTCATGTTCAGTAGAGGCCTTGTCATTCTTACATCACAGATGACTGATTTATTGTTAGGAGACGCAGAACAATTTTAAAACTGAGTGTACTCCGTAATAAAGGGTAGACCATTTTGTTGCAAGTCTACGTTTTTAAAAATATATTTTGAGGGCCCTTGCAAGGGTTATGTTGTTATACTATACTTTCAACGGACTCACAAAAAAGTTAAGCCAACCTTGACATTGGAAGAATGATTATCTTATTGGTGAAGTTAATTTTCCTGTCAACTGTTTACTAAAGATCTCTATCATGGAGAAGAAACTTGTTTTCCTTCAAAGAAGACAGTTGAAACAACAATTATGCTGCAGCTAGTCGTAATATATGCGATGTTTATTGAATCTCACAGTTTTGATGATAAGTCGATAAAAATGCATACGCCGATTGATTGGTTACTTGTCGAAAACTAATCGAGCGACCTTACTGGACTTCAATGTTGAAAGAATACCCATTTCACGCATGTAGACATCATTCTGTGTCAGGAACTCATCCTGTGACCCAGCTTATCGTGGTTCACTTAAACATCTGACTGACTTTGGTTTGATTTAACCTGCAAATTTACAAGAAGAAGTATGTTCATGTCTTCCAAATGTTTGGAAGAGCTTATCTAGATTTTATTTACTTGGCGCCTTTTTGTACGCTGGTAAAGTGTTGACGTGAAATCTAAACTTCATGTGAATACACCAACTATAACGGTAGGGAATTTTCAGATGTTGGCGCACTTTTCTTGCTAAAGTATCTTACGGGTTTAAGGGAGCATGGATTTTTGCAAAGATGTTTTATTGATCATTTAACATAACGTACTCGTAAAGACAACAGTTTTGCGCATTCATTTTTTCTGAGGATACGTTGGTGTTCAGAATGGCTTACAAACTTCCTATACGCAGTCTCTTTTATGGAACCTTAAGCGCTAAAACATAAGTGTATTAACAGCGTCATGTGCCCTGCTATGCGATCGAGTAAACACGTGTTTATGCACTATTTTAAACTAAGCTCTTACTATGTGCTGCAATAAAGTATGTGCAGAAAACGTTCTTCGAGGTTGTTAAATAAAATTTCGTTTACAAAGGCATAAGTGGCAACAAACCTTTACAACTTCAGCCTATGTAATGGATAGCAAAACCTATCAACATCTTTCCCTTCGAAACTAACTTCTCCGTCCCAGATTTTGGAATAAGAGAAAATCGGGGTAACGTGCCTAATTACTCAACCCACTTCAGGGTGCCCACTTTATTTCACTTCAGCGTACGGAATCGTCAAAGATTTTGCTGTTAATTTTTGACGTGTGTCTTTTCACCACACATCATGTGCAAACAAGAAAACTGGGGTTAGTGGATATTGGACTGCCGAATGATTTTTAATGGCATACTATTTATCTTAGTAGTTCCTACATGAAAACAATTGGTATCCTTTTAGTTAACAGTAGACAAAAACCCTGAAAAACGAAAATAAACGTCCTAAGTGCCCTTTTAGTGAGGAAAGACTGACAGACATAGGTTGGGTTAACGCAAGGTACCAAAAGAGCTCTTAATTATTTTGCAAAGCATGCTTTGTTCCAACTCGTGCAGAGCAAAACCAATTACCTCTAACATTTTGTGATAGTGGTATTAGAAACCCACTGATAAATCGGGTATTTACAGTTTCCAATATTAGAATATCACGCATAGAAAAAACGTATTTATTTCGATTATGAAATATACCTCAGAGACTATTTTTAAAATAGTTACCGTAATTTTAAAATTCAATTTACAGTATTTGGAAAGTACGGAGGTAGATTTTAAAGTTGTTGTTATGCCACACTAGGATCATCACTCTGAAAACTAATCCTACATGCCGCATGGTAAAAACGCTTTTAATGGTGTCATTCTGCATACATGTTAGAGAACGTGGGTGTGAATGTCTCATTTCGTGGAATATTTCACACAATTGAATTTCATTTTAATTTTGAATTTGAATTATGATATATTTATTTTAAAAATTGTAGTTATATGACTTTAAGTATCCTAAAATATTCGTCTATTTATCGCTGTTCCTTATATATTATTTAATAATGTCTCTTCCCATTGCAATACATGTGATAACGAAGATTTTAATTCCCAAGATGTAAAATGAAATGAATTATGTTTTCTTTTATTTTAGTTAAACAATATTTAAATTAAAAAATCTTAAACGCTACTATGCTGATCAGTAATGTTCGAAATAAACAAGCATTTAAAAAATTATTTTTAAGCAGGAAACACAATTAATTTTAGAAATAATTAACTAAGACGTGCTATAATATACAATAGGTAAAGCATTAAATATTTTAGACATTTTTTTCATTAAATGTGCTTGAATTCTATCCATTTGAGTAATACTTTATTACTGTGTATGATTTGCTGAAGTCTTCTGAAAGTTGCGTGCTTCTGAAATCAAACATATAAGAGAGACTGAAATAGCTTGGGAATAATTACGATCATCAAAATTGCAAGCCTATTGTGTCACCTTAAAATAGGGCTCTGATGAAGAGTAGTTTCTTGCTCGACGTCAGCACGGGAATCTTTGTGGTCTTTCGGTCATGTTCTTGACAATAAAGCCATCTAGATAGCTTAAGGTTTAGCGGTACAAAACCCGCAAAATGGGTATGTTGTCCGCGACAACTTTACTATTACTTTCTAGGAATATACCAGTTCAGTATTCAAGTTGATGTTTTTGTGAGTTACATTGCCTAACGTAGGTATTTAAATAGATATTTAGCGCTTACACGAAATCTTACGTAGATTTTGACATCAATTAACTGTTTTGTTGATAAAAGGATATAACTATAAAATTTGGAACTCAATTTTGCGATATGACGTTTCGTACTGTTCAGCGCACAGAAATATGCCTGGTGGTCCGCTTAGAAGGAATATACAATCTACTGAAAGTCCCTATTTTCTGGAAGAATTTTTGGTCACCTTCTGCCAGATTTATAGCTGGAGGCAACATTCTCGCTCCTAAAATGGTCACCTTTAGCAATGGGTTCTTGAGAACGTTTGAACCCGTTGTTATGGCATATTCAAGAAGACCGGAAGCAGGTGGCTGACATGGCACAAGCCTGCCACTACACAACCTCTCTTGTGTGCATGCTTCACACGGGAGCTGCGCACAACGAATGGGACTGCACCAGACAACCATTTTCCTCCTAAAAATGTTTATTTCTTTTGAAAACTCAAGGGTTTAATTAAGATTAATTTGAAAACAAATAGCTGTGGAAGCGCATACTGTTATATGGAACTGATTTTGGCACCGAGTTCTGTAAAATCAATGAAATATTTTTCATATCGCACTTCCAGGTCTAAATCAAATCCGGCTCACGCTTTGTTATTTGCTATTGATTATAAATTATAAATCAATGCAAACAGATGACTGTGCCGTGAAAGATATTTGTGCATGTTAAGTAATTTAGGAAGCCTGCAATTTATCATCGAAGAGAAATTCATATTGAAACTGCATTTTTCTACAGAAGCTTAGTGGAAATTGTGTTAAATTAAACCAGTAAATATAGACAAACCATCCCGCTGTGCGGTGAAGCTAACTGCACTGACGGATCGATGATGGATACGAACTGACATTAACGTATGCAGACATTTGAACGTTTTGGCAACAGATGGGTTTTTACGCTCCACAGAACTATATATAACAGTTAAATTTAAGGTTGCCTAAACAAGACTCTTGTATATTGATGTATTTTGAGTGCCTGTTATGTATATCCTATCCTCTGTGCGACGCTTATTTTAGAAAATAATGCAATTTTCAAAATACGCACGGATAATATAAATGCCAAATACAGTAGGTGCCATAACTCATGCAATGTTTGATCAAAATTTATAGTATTATTTTTGTTTTTATATTGTGGATGTAAAGGCTAGAATGCCTTTTATAAAAAACCCTTTATGTTTACTGCAGTTTATTTAAGGACAACAGACAATAATTGGGCGAAATTGAAGGTTGCCGTACATTCAGGAAATTCCCTATGCCATTTAATATCAAAAAGCAGCTTTCATAGTTTTTTGTGCCCTGTGATATAAAAAAACATTAATAAAAACAAGATATCTTTCAAATACTTTCCTTCTGAAACTGAAAAATCTGATCTTAATTCAAGGAAGGTCGGGTGAAAGCATATTTAAGAGATCAAAATTTACGGAAAATAAGGAAAGAATTCAGTATGATAAATCATTATTTACTAATTTCTGAGGTTTTTGACACGAAACCCACTAATAACTTTGTTTGACATTATTTGTTTTACTGCACCGTAAACACATATGCCACAAGGCGTGAAATGCCTTTACTTTTCTTTGTCACACTATGATAATACTACGTCAAAACATTTCCTGTCGGAAGTTGATTTTGAGCGTTTGGAAATTGGCAGCCGAACGGCTGCGTGTTGGCACATTGGAAAATATTATCAATATTAGCTAGGCCACACTTTCAAGAATTAAGTAACCATAAAACAGTGTTTGGAATTAAAGCAAGGTGAACCAAAACGTTCCAGGATGCAAACAGAACGAGGATTTTATTCAAAGGATACTGAAATACACCATAATATTCTCCTTTGGACTATTCAGAGAGAACATTTGTTCATGTTCTCTTGGACTTTAATAAAGAACGATGAAGGAATTCGGCCTGCACCTGCAGAATGTTGGGATAGAGAACGATTCTAATTTGCTCAAGAGTATATTAATCACAGACTTTCATTTTTGAAAATCATTTACTTTTGTGATTTTTTCTTATTTTAAGATAAGCCTCCGAAGTGGACCCAGAGTGTCATAGGTGGGTAGATTTTCCCACATGAACATGCGGTATCGACAACAATCTTAAAGAACTGTCGAAGACTGATGGTTTGGAAGAGCAGCCGATTTGGCGGTCAACAAGAGACCATAAATAGCAAGCTGTTCACTGACATCGTAAAGGATGTCTTCGGTTATAACGGCATTCACCAACGCCGAATGGACACTGTATTTTTTGCTAGATAATGCTACAGTGTATTGATTAAAGGTAGTATAATTTTAATTTTACTTACGCTTATAATCTAACTTTTTAGACCACAACCAGTCTTTCCGTCTGCGGTTTCCACAGCATTTGTATTCTTGCAAACAACCCGGATATAAATCCCATTGAAAATCTGTTTGCATTGATCATAAAACAGGGAAAAGGCCAAGAAACATATTCCAATAGAGAATAAGTTGGATTATGTGCTTAATAACTGCATAGAACAAAACACCATTGACAACTTAGTAGTCTTAATTGCCTCCTGACTTACAACAGTATAACACGCTATAAAGCATTCAACAAAAAATACTACCATGCATTATTATTATTGCTTTTAATTATTTTTTTCCTTTAAACATATTTTCTTTCTCTATTGTCCGTCAAATAAAGGTTTAAATATTTGACATGTCATAAAGTCGGTTTTCCAGTTTGATGCTTTTTGATAAAATAAATTATTCCTTGTTAATAAATGGTATTTTATCAACCAAATCTGCCTTCCTTTTAGAAATTTGTCCTTTCTTTGACCCTGATTAATTTGACGGGATGAACGGTTGGGGGTTTATTCGATACAATGGTTTAAGTGCGTATTTTATGAGAATGCGTCCAATATGGCACGAAATGTTATAACAAAGAAAAAATAATTAGGTATTGCTCAATAAATATTAATACATTTTCTAAATGACCCTTAAATCTTGTAAATTTAGGAGTAATTTAGAGGGATATCCCTCACAATGAGTTTTGAAAAAATCAATGCATCACACCTTGGTTTATATTGGCTTTAAATGTCCAGTATAGTTTTAAAATTTGCAAGGGGATATTTCACTTTCAATTCCTTGGCCTTAAAGATCAGGTTGTCATAAACAAATGTTTAAAAATAAAAATTTTGTTCCACCAAACTTTGTACAAAATTTATTCTCTATGCAAATCCATCCAGCTATAAATCCAGTATACACTTGTGCCACAAGATCGCGGTTAGCATTTTATCCGAGACAGATCTGCGTTTCCATCAGTGTTTTTCAATTTTTTAAACTGCAAATTGCTGGGTATTTTAAAACAAGATGTGCTATTTAAAATATTCCGACTCTAAATGGATCAATAATAGTGATTGCATCCGTTTTTTTGCTTTTTACATCTAAGTATCTCCTGTTAATTGCGACAAGTGAGCAGTGTGATTTATTTATTATTCTTTAACATTTTCATTGAAATTACACCTAAAGACTTGCGAGAACCGAAGGAATGCCAGACCATTTTGAGCAGAATACATATCCTAAATTTCTTTCATTTAAGTAAAACAATGTACATTTAAAAACCTTTATAGAGATGGTTCATATAAAAACAAAAGTCATGGAAAAACGCACTCAAAAGCAATTTGAAATGTCCCCTAATTATCAGTTAGTGCTCAACTCTTAAAAGTAGGACAACTCAAACATTAATTTTCTGTTTTAAATCTTTTTTAAATATAATCGCCGATATTAATTTGATAAGCTAATGACTCTCATACGAATTGATCTTAAGACATTTGGCCTTTAAATGTGTCGTTTCCTCAGTTATCAGCATTGTGAGAATTCCGTCGCTACTTCTGCAGCGATCGTATTTTCCATTTTACCAATAATTTTAATACAAACGACATTATTTGTAAAATTTTCCCACAAAAAGCTCAAAACTCAGAAATCATTAAAAGACCTACTGTCATTTTACCGCCTTGGCAGTCAGTAAACAGAAGCATTAATGAATTAACTTGAGCAAACAAAATGCTTTTAGAAAACGGATTTGTCCTTGTTTTTTAACGATGTGCTTTTTTGTCAACAAAACCTTTTGAATTTTGACAGAAAAAGCCGTTTTACATAATAACCATGGCATTTATTTTTGTTGAGATTATTCCTGCAGTGTCTAACAAAGTACAACCATCTCTAGCGATGTTTGGTTGATAATTTATAAAATGAGACTGGTGTAAACGTATGCTTTCATATGTTACTATGGGTCACAAAACCTACAGATTCAGACCCAGGCACATGTATGAGCGACTTCTTACGGCTGCTCGACGAAGCAACATTATTTACTGACAATTCCCATGGCTTCTAGACTAACCACGGTGTTTAAACAAAATTTATTCCACAGCCACCGAAAAACTATAATCAGAGCCAAAATTTTTACTTCTGATGCCAAATCTTGCAGGTGGATCTGGACTACGCAAATCTACTCGCAAATATTTAAGCTTCATTTATTTCATAAAAACATTGCAAAGTAATATTTGCCTTTGCGAAATGCTCCAGTTCAAGGGAAACCTAGATTTTTACATCGCATAAAGTTTGGAGCTTTTAGTATTATAGATCGTTTTTAGCTTTCGCTAGAGTAAGTGTATTGGTGCTGCAAACGCAAACTCTGATTTTATCATGTTTTTCTAATATTCTTTAACTAAATTGGGAAGAATTTTAGCAAATTTCAAACTACGTTTCTCAATTATACGTGCATTTTAATTTTTGATTTGGCTTGAAGCCCGTTTGCCAATTTTTTCTCAATACATAGTATAATAGATAGGTTTGTTTGAAATATTAGGCTAGTTCCCTTTATGAACAGATTGATTACTGCACATTCAGTTTTCCTTTATGAAAATTAAGTTAAATAATTTATAAGGTAGTCATTCAGTGTCCATTATACTCCATTTTTCAAAAATGTTGTGAATTGTTTTACCAGCGTGAACTTAATTTTATGTCAAAGTTACAAATGGCGTTTATTCTGATATTCGGGTCAGCTACTAATATACGACATCTGCCGAGCAGTTTAACGTTGACAAGACACAATAGTCCAACCTGCTCTTCCTTAAATGCAATATGCTCTGAGTTTTAATATAAGTCTCTCGTTGTTTTCCTGATCCGAATATTAAAGTCTAACTAGCATATCTCTTGCCCACTGTTGCTTAAAGGGCACGAAAAAATTTTGTTTTCTGCCTGTGTGGTATATCCTAAAACCAGAAGATGTTTGCATTCAGCATGGAAGCAAACCTCAGTATGTTGCTGATTTTGAAGTTGATTTAACGACACATTCTAGAAAAACTTATCAGCTTTAGCGCTTAACAGCTGGTTCTTGATTTAGTCCATTTGGCTGTTAACTGGTTCCTAAATTTTGTTATTTCTTATGATAAGAATGTCAAAATGTCTTGCCTTTTGGCACGTTTAATGGATAGTTTAACTATCAGCAGTGTTGGGTTTTACAATCAATGTTTTTTTCATCGGATGAAAAAAACTCAGACATCTGCTTTAACGCTTGTAGGAAAGAAGAATTCCAAACGTGTTTTACTTGTCAAATAAAGTAAAAATGCATCAAACCTTCCACAATTTGCTCAAACTGAATCTTTCTGGATAAAACATTTATGTGGTAAGAAGAATACGAGCAGCAGCTGTCTTTTCTTGTTTTCTTCGTCAAACGTAATTGAAACGTTGAAATCAAGATAATGGTTTACAGGAAGGCAATAAACACGACATAACTCGGCTTTTACCATAACCAGTTGGTGGTCAACAAATGAAACTGTACAAAACGCTGTTTAGACGGATTAAACACATTGCAGCAGGCCAGCGAGAAACGTAAGTTTGGTCCCATATATCCGAAATAAAGTGTTTCTGAATGGTTATCCGAAGTCTTTTACATACTGCTGTCTACCAGGTCGGCTTCGGATGATACAAACGCATATATAACCGAGGAAATGGTACGCTCTGCCATACAGTAGGGATGACTCAATAGAGATTGAGAGCATTATTGCTGGACTAGGTATTGGAATTGCAACCTGGCCCAAAGCTATAATGCGCATCGGAGTGATTAAAATCAAGAGTAACCTAAATGCCAAAAAACCATTTGTTATATTGTCCAGCATCTCATGCTTAAATTGTTTTTGTAACCACATAGGCCAAACTGAACGCATTCTCAGATCACGCATGCATTAGGGTAAATTGGCTGTGCCACCGGGTGAGTAAGGTTTGAATTTTTCTGCTCACAACAAGGAAACGGGTCATGAGTTCAACTGTGCAGCCATCAAGGAAATCGCCCACGCCGGAACACATTGAGCACAGAATTTTATGAAGACTGATCCATGAATGGAAATTTAATCAATCGACGTATCTATTTTGAGACGTTTTAAAATGCCTTATGACAACACCATCAAACCTTGCATCAACGCTTATTGATGGTTTATGCGCTTATAAGTGACACTTATTTCTTTATACTGCTATCTATGACGAATTTGAAAGAACAAAACAAAAAATGCTCTTCAACTGGACTGGACTTTTAACTCTACTCAAATAGTTAACATTTTTATTTAAAACAATATAACACTGGTGATAATCTCTATCTGACGGTGCGTATACAGTGCTTAGAGTACAATAATAAAAGTAAAAATATAATTTCAAAAATGTGGATGTCCCTACTGGTTTATTTCTATTTGTTATGTCTGTTTTGTTTTTATGTAACGCAAATTTGGGACCAGCTCATCTGTCCCACTTCATATATCTGCAGAGTGTGACGCTATCAGACGGAATAATATTTGGTTCTCTGAAATAACTTATAATCAGTGAGAGATCCACAGAGAATAAAACAGCAATTTTCTTTGAGATCGTTCTACAGCTTAATTTTTTTAATATTCTCGAACCAAGCTTACTTTGTTGTATGGGTGTTTATTCCACCCAAGCCAGTTATCATAATAAAAATCCTATTTGTCTCTAGTATTACATATTTGTTTTTATTCCTTACCTAGTATGCAAGACAGATTAATAAAAACCAATGGGATTTGTTAAAAATCATCTGAATTGGTGTAGTTTGGTTTCCACTTATTGGCACTCAGACAATTGTGTGGCAATCTAAGCTTAATTTGCACTATTTTGTCGTACAGCCAACGCACATCTTATTTAGTTGACATAAAGGACGCGCCAAATTTGTGTTGTATCGATAAATCATATGAGATAGTGAAAAATTCTAGTATGAAAGGTGTGGGAATAAAACATCGAATTGTAGAGTGCCACCTCAGGCTAGAATTTTGATGAAAATTCAGACCTTTCGCTTTCCTTCGACGTAATTACTTGGTCACAGGGACAAATTAAGTTTGATTTACGCAAGACTGTCTGCCTTATAAATTTGTGAAAAGGGAGGAAAGCTTTGCTCTATGATCTCTTTATTGCTTGCTGATGAGGTCTCTAAAAGATGGAGAGTTGTATGGTGCCTCAGGGTGAACAAGCATCTCTTTGGCGGAAGTTGTTTGCCCAGCGTATAGCTGAGAGTATTGTCGGAATTTAGTATGTACATACAAGGTACAGATGAAAAGGAAATCAATAAAAATGCTCAATTAGCCTAAAGTTTACTGAAGACCCCATGTCTGGTTAGCAAACCCATATGTAGGCAGTTTTCACAAAACTTTAACAATAATGACGTGGCCAGTGGACAAAGCAAGCAGTTTGCGTTCATGCCAGGAGCACAGATAAGCCACGTTATTAAGCAGCTTCCCGTCATGTTGACTGGTTTTTTCATTCCTTCATTTTCTCGGCAAATAATTTAATTGCGACTGGACGGGATGCATACGAACTCGATAGATTTGATTTTTATCACCCGCTTACAATGCGCACTGTACGTAGTCGCTCACTTGAAATGAGCCAAAGGGCATTTGAAATAGCATCTGCATAAATGCTGCACTTTTGTCTACGGTAAATTGGAAGTAAGTCGTGTATATGATGTTTATCCCCACAGCCGGGTCGTATGAGCTTGCCTTCCAGAAGTTCACCCATCCTCCCGACTTCAAAAATACTAATGGAATGTGGGCTCACGCACACCTATGTGTTTTGGGGTTCCCTCTTGATCCATGCCAGCAGTCGCACAGCGGCTAGTGATAGAGGCAAAATACCATGACCGACAAAGACAAAGGAGACTTGGATGGTCATTTCTAGCTTTTTATCCGTCATCAAACAGCTGATGTTCAAAGGGACTTCAGAAAGAGTCATTTCAGTGTCCCTTGCCTTTCTCAGTAATGCCGTTCTGCCCATGCTACTGGCGGTTGTGTGAACGTTGGTGGATCTTGAAAGTGAGATCCAGGGTTCAACGGGATCACTGATTCCCGCAAAGGATCAGTGCATGCTTATCTATGACTTTTAATATTCCCAATCACACCCGAAAAGTCAATAATCCCGTTGTGCAGCGAATAAGATCGGTAAACTTATAACCAAGAGGTTGCCGATGCAAACCTCGAGTGCAGCAACGTTTGGAGTAAGCTAGTGCTGGATGATGATGGCTCATAAACCAGAAATGACAAATCCATTTTTCCTTGTCTTTGGTGGGAACACCATTTTGTCTCTTTCATTATCCACAGTAAAGGTGCTGAGAGAGAGAGAGCTACGCTTTATTTTGAAAGTAAAGTTCCAAAAATTTCAGCAATAAAGGTCGTCCATTCACCGTGAAGAATCGTCCTTGAATGCGTCTTAAAATATCGATCTATTTGGACTTCCTTCAAAATGGTGCCAACATCGTGCGCTGATGACTTCATTTTTGTTGTTCGAATAAACAAATAGGGTTTAAATACCGTATATAATGGGTGAACTAGACCAGTCGACGTTCATATGAGAGGATTCACTTGCGAATGGAGAGCAGAAAAGATGGTGGCTCAATTTAAAAAGCTCGCGGACATTCGAGCAAGCCCCGGGCCACAACGGGACAAATGTGTCTTGGATCCGAGTCGTTAAGACCTATCTCACCTTGTTAACATGCCCCATGAAAACTGACAGGACACTGGATTAGTGGTGGAATGGGTTACAGCAGTGGAGCTTGAAAAAAAACAGGGTAAAGTATTAAGCGTCAGGTGTCGTTTAACCTACTTGTGGTTATAGCTGGCTGATAACAGCTGAAATCTGGAAATACTCATCCCCGTCTCCTTTGTCTTTGTCGGTCAAGTCATTCTGTTTTTACCAGTAGTGTTTCTCTGCAAATGGTATATTAATGCTTCAATAATACATTTCTTTTTTGCTGATATTACACGCTTGCACTCGTACGCCTTTGATTAGAAAATGGTTTGCTGATGTTATCATTCTGCTATCATTCAGTATTACAGGTGGCCTTATAATATATTTTAGGGCATTTACAGTTGACGTTGGAATTACTGTTACAGATATATTTAAGAAGGTTCATGTTATGTATAGATTGAGGTTTTGATGAGTTTTTTAGGTTCAAGTTTGAGTAAGCTTGATACATGACCCGGAAATATGGTCTCATGAAGTTAGAGCATGGTTAAGGGTATTGAAGTGTGAACCCCACATGTTTAAACGACAATACTGCTTTATATCATTTGATAATGCCGATTTTTGACTTACTGCCATCCCCGCGCTGATCTTGACTGAGCAGATGTCCAGCATTTAAAACCAACAGCTTTTCAGTTTTCCTCCTGAAAAAAATTATTTATTTATTATTTATATACATAGGTCAGGTGGAAGTTATTTACTTAATATTTATTTATTGTTTACATAGGTCAGGTGGAAGTTATTGATTATTTATTTATTTATTATTTATTTACAAAGGTCAGGTGGAAGTTATTTCCACTGTAGTTTTTAGCGTTCCCTCTTTCGGGCACTACCATGAATGCTCAGTCACATTCAGACAGCATTCGTATTGATAAGAAATTCAAATGGGATGAAATATAAAGGTATTCTGTTATAAAATTTCATTAATTCATTAAGAGATTGCTTGATGCCTTACACCTTAACCGTAAATCAGCTCATAAGCGTCATGTGTTGTGTTATATTGTAGCCAGAAAATTGAGGTTAATTTATATTTGCTGGTCTATTCATGAGGGGAAAAGTACAATTAGGTTTATTGGCACCCGGAACTAAACGCATTCGATTATATTTTGGAAAAAATGTATCCGTTTGATAACCTATCCAGACAGTTTAAAATAACTTTCTCCTATTTCCAGAGCAACCACCACATGAGATTGTCGTAAAAGATTAAATTTGTACTTTTTTTAAACTTAAACAAACTTCAGCCCTACTGCCAGTCTTTATTCGACATAGAAATAATGCATTGAAGAACAATAACTGTCGGGTTACATCTTACTGACAGTCGAATAAAACAGTCGCATTTTTGCAATTGTGTTAATTGAGAAGTATTTGGATAAGAAAATATATTCTCATTTTTAATATTTTTAATACCACATGATGGATCATGACAATGCGTAGCAATTCTCCATGAAAACTAGACTAAAAGCATCAGTTGATGTCAATTCCACATAATCGGAATAAGCTAGTGAAAATCTTTTTGCCTAGTAGGTTTCAACATAGTTTCGGCAAAATTAGCATTACTTTCAAATATAGAGGAAGCATAGTGGTCATTTCTGGCTTATTATCTATCGTCAGCCAGCCATAAACAATGCCATATTTGAGGGCACCTGAAGATTGAATCTGCAATTAAATGGACTAGAATTTGAACACTAAATGTTTGGTCGCGGCCTCATTGTCTTACAGATTTTGATCATGAATTATTATGAAGGTATATTGGCGCTCACCAATCAGCTCCGGGAATAACGCGATCCCATGTGTATAAGGGCTCACTCTTGGGCCCAACCAGCAACAGCTGTAAAATGTATACCATGTTAAACATAACTCAACTGTTTCTAGAAGTAAAATTAATGCTGGATGAAATTCGATATTTGGAAAATTTTATCATCAAAGTCGGCGACACGGGGATGGTAACGTCCGACATATCTGCCGTCTTCTGTCAATTGTATCACATGCCCAATATGCAAGGAAAGGGCTTTGAATTGAAAATTATTGGGTACTCGGCAACGTCTTAATTTGAGGACTCACGTCACGTTGGCTCAGATCGAGAATATTTAGTTGCATAGGTGTGGGGTTCGCCAAAGTGTCCTGATTGCAGGGCGGAAATGGAAATGTCGGTTTATTCTCACAGCTGGGAGTTCGGCTCCCAGATAGGCAGTTGTGCAAAGGATTCCAATCATTACTTCAAAAATATTTCCTAGTGATTATCAGATCAACAGTGGACTCAACAGACCCTCTGAAATTAGGATGAATTGGTGCCCTTTTAAAATTTGCTGTTATAGGATTCAACTGGGTAACAGTTCTATTTACATTTAATAAAAAGACGGTTTTCAGTTTTGTTCACAGCCTTCTCTTATTAGAAGTTTGATCATTTTAATTACTCAGATACCTTTTTGGTCCCACTTTTATCCAAATTTTACCTTTAATTTATCACAAACTGGAGAATGTCCTAAGCAGTTTTCACATGTGCCTTGCAGTTTTTTTCCCTCTCATTACCACCTCACTGTGAACTATGTTTAACCTACTGTCTTATCCTTTCCACTTTACCCATTATGAACACATTTTTTCCTCGCTACGTTTCTTCACGTTTATTCCCGCAGAAGAGCGTCCCCTCATGTGATAGAAATACTGAGCGGATGTGCATGAACTTAATAAGTTGTCACTTCCACAGTGGATTAGTTCTAATTATATAGATGAAGTCATGTGTATAGGCCAGCGTGAAGCAGTGTTTAATGCAAGTTAGTGACCTGAATTTCTGAATTTTTGATTTTTTTTTCTGAATTTCTGAACATACCAATTCCTAATATGTGTTATCGGAATTTCATTAGGTTATCACAGAAAAAGTCCTAATCAATATTTTTAAAAGTGTATACTTTCACATCAGACGAAACTCTGGTCGAGCGCCGTTGTGACAACGACAATCATATAAATTTTTAAACGCAAACATAGAAGCGGAAGTTAAGTTGAACCATCTGATAGCTAGCTCTATCCAAAGCTTCCCTCAGGATCCTCGATATTCATTCTCGTGGTCATTTTTAGCTGTTGAACCGAATGGTTAGGGCTGCTTGGCTCAAAATAATCCCCAATCTATTCTTAAGCTTTAAATGAGTGACAGAATTGGCTCTGTTTATTGTAGTTGCGGGCTGAATGTGCGAATGCCAATCGGACCATTTTAGTATGCACAACTCGCATTGATAGATGAAAAACACAGTGCCTGCATGTCCAGTATAATCATATGTGTCTGTCGCGGAGGAAAGGTTCGAGTATGAATCCGAGAAGCAGTTAGATAAAGCATCCTGTTCCAACAATCATGTCTCATATCTTTTAATTTCTTATTACGCATTCACAGTTCGTGTATCGCAAATCGATTTCTAAACCAAAAAGTAAAACAGAGTTATAAAACAAATCTTTAGTAAAGTAATTGTACCAATTTATTCACAAATTCCACCATTTATTGACGTATGTAAGTTACGAGCCTCCCCCTCTCATGTCAAGATTTCGGATACAAAGCACAATGACTTCCGATTGATCGATTCTCCAGTTCGAGCAAGTGGTACGTGAGAAGTTGGAATAAAGGTGGGTAGAGCATACACGATAAACGTTTTTTGGTAAGAAAGGTAAAGCCAATGGCAGGCAAATGCCTCAGAAGATTTTGACTGGTCTCTCAAGGGTATCTCATTTAAAATGGTAGCTTAGGCAACTTAATTTGATCTATACAAACGGAGTCTGTAAGCTTAAGCAGCTTCGAGCAGATACTTTACTTTTATCGATTTAAGTAGAGTTAGATGTGTTTCTTTAAAAATACCAATGCCACCTTGAATCCTTAAAACATTGCAAGGAGTTCCTTTCGCTTTGCAGCATTATCTTTATGAATTTGATCTGGCTGTTTGCTACGTCAGAAAGATCTTTAACACTTTGTAACTATGTTTTCCTTCGTTGTCTATTGCGAGTTCCGAAAATGGCTTCTTTTTGTTCTGAGCCTCCGAAAATACTGAAATAGTTTTCAGTTGTTCTTTCTCCATTCCGTCGAGTCTAAGTGAAAGACCGAGTGCGAAAACCCAGAAACAAATTTGCCCGTAGTAGATTATCAGGCATTTATTTCCTGCACCACATCTAAGCTCAGCTCTCGATCGACTGAAACCATACTCACGATACTTTGGCTCTCGCAAGTGACAACGTCCATCGCTTACTCTGGTGTCTGTACCTTGCGCATGAATTAATATATCTTGAGGTTTGGTTGCGGTACATCTGCGGCAATCTCTTCTCTTACGCGCACCTGGCTCGATAGTTCGACAAAGTCAAAACGACCGGAAAAGAAGGTGGGCGCAAGGACTGACAATGTGACGCTGCCAATATACACGTACCGCACATGGCCTAAGGCATGGGTAGTTTTTGTACCTAACTCCCCCCTCTCGCATGCCACCAAAATGAGAACGTCCCGTAATACACTTCGATCTCTGCCAAGGTTCAATTAAATGATGTTAGGGGGAGCCATCCTAACCGAGTCGCTCGCACGACCTCCGGACCACTCCTTCCCATGCTACACTATCGATCTGCCCACTGACCATGCGTTCGATGATATTGCGCATTCTGCTGAAAGGATTAGTGCTCAACCTAACTACTTGGATGAGTCTGAAGGTCAGTTGAGATGCAACCCCATCAAGGACACTATCGGATTGGTTCAATTGCAGTCTGACCTTGCAAAACTCTCCTATGTTCATACTTGGTCTTAATACGCCGTAATAATACGTCAATAAACGTCTATCCTTTCCCCCTTGCTGTTAAATTTTTTTTGGGATTCGATTGAAGAGTTGTTGGGTGGCGAACATCAGGCTTGAAGCAAGATCATAAAAAATGAAGGTTCGGGTTAGGAGCTGGAAATACGTACCCTTCCCTAAATTTAGCGCATGATTATCCGCATGAAGAGACATAGGTTTTATTTATTCCGTGTCCTGACGTAGGCACTTAACCTTTACTAAATCTTTGACTCCCACAAAATGCCCCGAGTTTTACAAGGATGGTAACTCTCACACATGCCTGAGTGTCATCAAGAAAGTGCCGTTGTGGTCTGAGTCTTTGTTTGGAAAAGCGCTGACCTATCCCGTTAGTCGGCAGCCTTGCAAGCCGCAAAATTTAATGCTTCGTGAGATAAACAAACGCGGTAATTTTATTTTAGTGATAACTACCCTGAAACGCTATACGGATAGCGTTTCCCAGATTCAACCTCATTTTTGCTTCCCCTTTGCACACGCCAGTTACATTTTTAAGCCTTATAACTGAACAGCTATAATATTTAGGCAGACTAATACATACATTGATATCCAACAGTAAAGCATATGGTAAGTTTAGTGTCAAAAGGGACTGCAACACTATGTACCCCGTATTCAAGCACTTTGTTTATGAAGTCCTGTACTTTGTTTACCGTTGCATTTTAGATTATGCTCGAGTAGATTTTAATTAGGAATTATGAGCCTGACACTCCCTGCTTTCCCTTTAACTCTCAGACTCAAGGGTGTTATATTTGGGATTGAATCTGATCGCTGGCCAGGTTTTTTTTTATTTTCGATTACTCAAAAGATATCTGGTGTACATATATGAAACTGTTCCCAAAAACCTTCTAGTGCACTAATTACACACTGGACACTTGCTCACTATTATCTGCGTTTTTTGGCAAATATTAACCACGTTCGCTGTACGCAAAATCACTCAAGCTGACTTCTTTAACCCTTTTAGAACATCCATCAATTATTGGTGTATGTGCGCTGCACGATCTATGCACTATGCATTAACTTGACCACTACATCCTATAAATGTTCTAAATCCCGGCCAGTCAAATACCCTTATCTGACTGTGTCCCTGATAATAAATTCAAGCGGGAATCCGAAATGCCAGGCCGGTGATCGTGTCTCCTTCTTCTTAAAGCCTTTTTCTACCTTCACATATTATTGGTGTCAGTACGTTGCACTATATATATCCGTTCTGTGTATAGTGCCTTTCTCATTTAAACCCCAATTTATGTGTGATCCTCGGCTTACCGCTGAGGATGGAAGAATGGTCAGGTCCTTAGTAAAACGTCACACTATTGTTTCCATTCGATAATGGGAAATGCGTCTTCTAAGACAGTGTATTTTAGGCGGTAATTAGCTTGCAGTTTTTATATTGAAATACTTGTGTTGCGCTCCATTAAGTTCGCATTGCGAATACTTTTTACAGTTATTTAAAATAATTTCTGCAGTCTAGTCTTCTACAAGTGCACATGCCTAGTTACATGGATAGAAATCTTTTCAGAGAGCGAGGCTGGTTGGCACAGACGTAATATTTTGCAAATCTAGCTGAGAATTTTGAATTACTGCTTGCCTTAAATTTATGCAAACAAGTTATTTCTAAACAAAAGCAGGCCACCGTTTTGGATATAAGGGAAATGTCTGCTATTTTTAAATGGCAACCTGGATGGCCTTATTATTTTTGTATTGTTTTAGGTTCTTCTAAAAGACGGTATCGATCCAGCTTAGGCTCTTTTAATGATATGCTCAATGGCATCCTTCGAGAGGTTTTCATTCTTCCCTCTGAGGCTAATTTTTGGTTGCCGGATAAGATGTCCATAAACCAGTTTGTAAATTACAGTTACCATGCGAGAGTACGGTGGCTGCATGGGAGCGATTGAATCGAATTGACAAACACAGTTGTAGGCTCGTCAAAGAACGCAAGATTTGGATAAGTCTCAAGACTGCCCATCTTTTTTCTTCCCTCCCTTCCACAAGCGCCAACCAATGCAAATTAGCGGGAAAACGCATGATTTGTTTTCGTAACTTAAGGTTTGGCATGACTTACATTTAAGCTATGCAGGGTGATGATGTGAACTTCTACTAAGTCTAGGCTGCCTCTTCACAAATGTGGGAAAATTCAGTGGTGGTTTTAGACTTCCAGCACACATTTTACTCAGGAAGTGTAGTCATTGACAAAATGACAGCTCGTTTTTCATGCAGTTTGCCGTTGAGATCGTCAAAAGGTTTCACAGAAACTGCTTGTTGCAATCTTACCACTGACATGCTCGTTTACCGGTAAACTATGCAACGATAGTTAGAATGTATGAGTATTTAACTGTCTTTAGTTAAAAATAAAGATCTGTCAGTGGGTTGTTTGTAGGAGTTCCATTGGATTTAGGAGACCGGTAACTAAATGATAGTTCTGGTAGAACAGATAAAATTCGTATTATTTTAGTGTCATACGTAGTCTAAGAATCACATCAAATTTGAAAATGCATTAGTAATACTCATCGCCTTTTTAATAGTGCAGATAACATGCAATCAACAGCTATGTTTCCTGGTCAAAAATGGATACGTGAAAGATATTTTCACAGCGTTGCATAGTTGAGGATTTCGTTGTGATCTAATGAGAAAATGAAATGAATCGCCAGGGCAGATATATTAAAGTACTGATATTTCGGGGAGTTTTGTAGACTAAAATGAAGAAAACGCAGATTCAAACATAAATTGAATTGCATTGTTGAAATACTCGGCTTTCAATAAATACATTTTCATCTGTTCCCGATGCCGTGATTTTGTGGCGCTTGCCTGACGAGTTTGTTTTTAGCCTCCTCGGGATTGTTCGGTCTAATGGCTCCTCTATTCCTCTGGTTGACTTCACAATTAGGCAGTGTCTGATCGCTTTCTGTCTGTTGTATGTGTGTGCTTTTTTCTGGCATTTGTGTAGGTAATCATGGAAGATCTCGTGAGCCATAGGAATTTAAATGTCTCATGATAGTTTCGTTCAGTTTTCTTTCAACGCAAACCGGATATTAACTTACGCAAGTAAGTGAGTATTAGGTCTTGAAGGAAATGCTTGGCAAAACGCATCAGTTTGGCTTGTTTCAGTTTTCTTGTACTGAATGCGCTCGTCTGGAGAGCAATAAAAACTAAATATTTTAAATGGCTGTCGTGGGATGCAGTTTGTTGGTCAAATTTCTGGTTCAAATTTGATTGCCGTTTGGTATTTTTGTGAAACGCATATCCGACTGCATGCAAAAAAGCCTATATGCGTTCACTGGGAGGAATGTACTTTTGCTGCGATGAATTTTATAGCTATTTTTTGCTGCATCTTTTCAGAGATTAAAGAATCATGTGCACATTTCTTTTTATAATGCACATATTTCCTAACTTGTGGATCAGGAATGCGTTCTGTGAGTGCCAGTCAAATGCCATGCTATTTTTGCTGAAAAAGAGTACGTTCTGTCAAGTAATAGTTGGTCATTTACTGATAACTTTACATCAATGACTTGCAGCGTCAGAAAAAATGTAAAACTTTTTGAGTTAAATGTTTTAATTTTGTGGAAAGTGAGCTGGCCATACGACTACTCGGCACAACTGGACCTGGAACGCCTCTGGTAATGATTCTTTTCAGTGGTTTTGTTACTGTAAATTTAGTTGACCTGCACATTATTTAAACACGAAATGGAATCATCAACAAATTCTCATGTGACACCAGGCCAAAGCTAACTAAATCACCTGACTTAACTCGTGAAATCAAAAGAATTTAATAAGAAATACTTAATCGCATGTACATCAACCAAATAAATAATGCGCAATGTATACATAAATGAACATGAGCAGTAAATATCTAAAGGAACATTTCATTTTTATAAGCAAAACTTCTCTGAAAATAATTTAAAGTGCCGTGAAACCCCATATCAGATAAGGGACTTCGGTTACCTGAAGTATTGCACATACCCCTGTTGATGCAGGCATCTGGAAATATAAAATGGCATGCCAATATCCCAGAGCTAAACCGGCAAGGCCACGAATCCATGGTGCAAAGTACTTAAAACGTTTGGGTGGCTGGTGATGGCTAATAAGCTTAGGATGGCCAGTCCAGTCTCTGTCATCTTCGTCGGGATTTTTCATCGGTCTATACCCTGAATTTTCTAAGATACTAAAACGTAACCGACGTATACGTGGACAATGTTATCCAAATTAAATTGGCAAATAAAAACATGCCGTCATTGCAGAAACGTCAGTCACCTAAATTAGCTAAACCTGGATAATAGTCACCGCTTACAGGGAAAATACTCCAATTATTTGACACTGCTGACTAAAGCCTTTTCACCCTACGTATATAGAAAACTGAATTGTAAACAATATAAAGTTTAAGTGTTGTCTGTCTCATTAAGAACTGGAAGATCGTTATTTCAGGAACTTTTCTTGTGTCTTTTATAAGTGATTGGGTAGATGAGTATCGCCTTTCCTTGGTGCTAAAGCTTTATATCCTAAAAACGGTAAAGTATGTTTAGATAAATATGGACTGTAATGAAAATTTTTAGTATATAGTAGAAGGCTCTTCTGTGAAGCGCATTCAGATATTCCTTCTCAAAATATGCAGAATGATGTGTAAAGTTTGGTCTTCGATGCCCTATGGGCTTTCAAATAAAAGTAATCTTGTGTTAAATCGGCACAAAAAATAAAGCCAAAGGAATTTACACCAGTTTGCCTCCATGATGTTGAATTAAAGATGTTTACAAAAGTATTTTGCCCATGTTTTGTAGCTGGAGGAATGTGTGGACTTTAGTTAACGCTTCAAAAATTTCTGACATCGTACAAAGACCAGCCAAATGTTTGAATTATATTCCCGTTCGTTACCTCAAAATTAGTTCTTTTCATAGAAAACTCATTAGCTTGACGACAATGAAGCCGGACGTAAGCAAAATTTTTTATAGTCACTTTACCACTCGTTTTCTCCTGCACCTTGACAACCTATCTTTTTTAGTGGCCCTTAATTTGTGAAGCCACTTCCGGGATTAACATTTTACCAAAGAATAAATTGCATCAAAAAGGTTTCAAGCACCCACTCCTATAGAGCGTTGATTCTGGGAATCATACGTCGCTGGAAGTGGGCTTTTGAAATTGAGCCGGCACCTTTTCTGCTCCATATTCGCATGTGAATCCTCTTAAATGTACGTCGGTTGGCCTATTTCACCAATCATATATCGAATTTTAACCCTTTTTGTTTATTCGATCAACAAAAATGAGGTCATCAGTGCAAGACGCTGGCACCGTTTTTAAAAAGTTCGATTTGGTCGATATTTTGAGACGCATTCAAGGATGATTCTTCACGATGTCAATGTATGCATTCTTCGGCCATTCGTTTGTGATCTTTCGGTGTTGTGTGGTTTGTGTGCCCAACCTTATTCACGTTGAATGGAGGACATTGTTTGCTGAAAGTTTGGGAATTTTACTTTCAAAATCAAGCGTAGCTTTCTCTCATGAATATAACCATAAAGCCTTTGATTTTACGGTCATCATATTTGTTCGTGACATTTACTTCGCGTATTAGGAGGTCAGGGTTTTCCACTCACAAACTACCCAAGTGTGTTATAGACATAAATCCTTAAGTGTCCTTCTGCCATCTGCTCTTACCCCAGTAGTCTAGTCAACAGATTATCAGGATTTTGTGCCACACTTAACAAAAAGTTGAAGATTATTATTTTATGGAGCCGCCATGAAACCACTTAATGGCATTAGAAATGACGCGAAAAACAACACTACGGTATGAATAGATAGCATTAGATATGAGGCAGAAATCGTCAGAGTTTATGCCTGCGCCTCAAAGACGGCACAAAATTGTGCAGACACAAACACAGCTTAGATATTTCGGAAATTTGTTTGCATTATCCAATAAGATAAGAGTGAAGAAATTTTTCTGCTTAATCAGAAACCACCTAACACACACCAAGCAAAGCACCAAACAGGTGGCCTTTAATCAAGCGCAAACACAAATGAAGTATAGATACTAATTATAAGTTGGATGGAAAAAAGCATTTTGTGATATTTTTTTATTTGAACGAAGGGTTTAAAATTTGTAAAAAATGACCATGCTAAATTTTGTTTGGGATTTAATGCATGCACTTTAAATAGGATAACAAAGCGCAAAAACGTTTTAGAAACTTCCAGGACACTTTCATCTTCACATGTTTCAAAAATCGAATTAGTAAGGCGTAAAGTAATGAAATCGTGCCTCAAAATAAGTGGCAGTTTCAAAAAGATATGCCTAAATTTGAAATAATTATTTTCATTCCTGTGTGTTCACTGCGTCATCGGGCATGCAAGAATAATTTCTGTCAACATTGGAAGTAAACATGTTGCAGGATTAAACGATTTGATAGAACAAATTGCCAGCGTTTTCTAAGGTGGTTAGAAAGTTTCCATTCTCTGCAGACGAACATTACCGACTTAGACCAGGGCAACTTAAATGGCTATTTCTGGCTCAGCAGCTGTCGTCGGCCAGCCATACCCAACCGCAGGTGCTGCAACACCCAAACTCGAACCCAAGACCAGGTGATTAGATTTAAAACGCTTTAACCCTCTGCACCATGAAATCATTTTCTTGGCAATGTTCATCTGCCTATAATACTAGCCACTGTGTAGCTGCTGTCTGGACAATAGATTGGGCCCCAAGACATAACGTGATGAGTGACTACCGTTCACGGATCGGTGAAGCGTCCATACGGTTTTTTCAACCCGTTTGATCATTTATTTCTGAATTTTAGCAACATGTTCTCTAGTAGAGTGACAATTTTCCTTCTGCTGACTACGGTGTCTACTGGGCCTCATAACACGCTGTCGCTTACAGTCTTTCCTCACTCTTCCAAATTTATTCGAAGCTTCGCGTCTCGGGTGCACATTTTTGAGTAAGGCAGAAAAGCCTAGCGAGTGCCGGAAAACAATTTGTTTTATTCTTAGTTTCAGAATCCGTACAAAGGTCCATCGTCAGAGAAAGCATTTTAAAAAAAAAACAGAAAAAGCCACCCTAATAAGACTCTAATCCAATTATCGGTTTATGGTGCAGGTCTGGAGGGGACTGCGCATCCGGAAAAATTTATCATTTGGCTGATTTCCCATGTAAGGGTCAGGCATCCTTCAATTCTAAGCTCATCGTTTTTCTGGTCTAGGCGATTACGTTGATGGCTGCAAAGTTGAATTCCTGGTCCTTATCGTACGTATAGGCAGCCATTTGCTCAACCAGCTTATGTTTATGTATGTGCTATCTGAACATGGGGCTAGTCTGACCTGTGTAGTTACATAACCAATTTGACCACGGTAGGCAGTACAAAAAATCCTTTGCTCACTAACATTTAACTGGTTTATCATTTTTCATGATCTTGCTACGTATGTTGCAATGGTCCAGCAAAACTTTGTTTGGCCTTTTCTGAGACTTCAGTGTTATCTAGAAGAGCGTGTTCTCTCGCTGTTGCTGCTATCACTAACAATATATTTCTGCAAGAGTTCTAATTCTCAGAGCATAAAACAAACTGGTCCAGGATTTAACACTCTTTCTCTTCACTTCATGACTCTGTGATGATACTGGGTACAGTTCGGTGATGAGGAGAGAGTTTGACGTATGTTGTGCACGGATGCGATGACTACAATCTAATGCATGCACAAGTCCCCTCCATACGATGTCAGTGTTGTGTGGCACACGGTGCATTCAGTCATAAACGACGTCCAACTCTCAGTGAACCGGAATTAAAAAACACACTTAAACTAAAAAAGTGGATATGCATTAATTCTCTCCTTTGCTGGGTCTATTTTACTCCAGCGCTTCGTTTTTTGAAAAAAGTACAATGGGCGTAGAAGGTATCATTAATTGAAATAAAGAAAGTGTATGAATAGAAGGTGTTGTAGCTAGAACAAGAGATTTATTTGCCAGACGTTTCGGCCTAAGGAGCTTTTGCCATGTTAGTTATACTAACTGAGCGAGTAATGATTTAAAATTTATTCTAATTAAGTTAAAAGTGGAATCAAACTACGTGGTTGGTGTCGTGTTTTTCAATGCCGGTGTATTAAGAATCTTCGGACCCCTGCACTAAATTACGACTTCTATGCAACTTACATTGAACATCAAAATTCATAGCGATAATAACAATGATATATATATTTCGTTATATCATGTATTGGCGCTAGATTGAGTTTCTATGCTCACATCGATTCCTGACCGTTGCACCAATACGAACCTAGCCCAAACTTAAATTTCTTTCATAATGTAAGGGAAACACCAGTCTACTTTGTTCTTACCAGTTTTCATTATGAAACGTTTTTACTTTCAGGGACGCTAATCGTATTTCTTGTGTTAGTTTTCTTGAAATACAAACTTTTTAAATATATATGGGTGGCATTTGTTATGATAATCACAGATGTTCGATTTTCCTGCTTTACCGTATAAACAAGCTATTATTTTGCAGCACATCAACAATTGGCAAAATAGTTTTTAAATTTGAGGAAGGGATTCTTATAAGGTTTGGATCTTATAATTTTATTGGCCACTTAAAAACTGCCTATTTATCACATCTTTGAGGAGTGCATAGTATTGTGTAATCAGAACCCTGTTGGGTCTTTCTCTGCGTATACCAGCACAAATAGCTAAGACTTGGACTGAAGCCTCTGCAAAACACCGTAGAAACAGCATATCAAAGGCCCGAAAAACGGACGTCCGAGATAGGGCATCCTCACATTTGAACAGAAGGGGATTCAGTTTCAGATAGCCTGTTCGTTCAAACACGAAGGCGAGAGAGTTGAAATAAAGCATCTCCTCAGCAGATGCTCTGCTGGTTTGCAGGCAAGCTGATTAAACACCAGTTAATTAAGGGAGAGTGTTAGTCATGTCGTGGATGATTAATTGATTGTTTAAGAAAACCGCGTCAACAATTGTCTTACTAGGTCAGACATCGTTGATTTCATACACTGCTTGACGGGTAGGTGAACATACAACTTCTAGTATGACCTTGTAGCTCAGGAGCTTTGGCTTCGCTCAACTCTTGGTCCTGCTGTCGTAGTTTCACATCCCGCCGAGGCCACCCAGGTTGTTGCAATTTTTTAATGAATAGATGCGTTCTCAATTTGTTTTCTAAAATATGTTTCATAGAAGATCTAATTAGAAAGTGGAAAAATTGTGTAACACCAGGATATACAATCTATGAAAACTTGGCCGGAAGAATTTTAGAGGACTTGGTATTACTCGGTGTCCACATTTGAAAAGCAATTTTAAATATTTTTTCCATATTTGATCGACGTTTGCTTTCCAACATTCCTACTGAACGATGATCGAAAACTTCTTTGGGAAGTTGATGTGTATCCTATTACTTTTCAAGAGAGCTAACAATCATAGCATTAGCATGCATGCAGGTATCGGACGATTTCCTATTATCGATGTTATTAGGGGCATAAGCTGCTAACTGCCAGACTATACAAACTGGGTACGATGATTTATCATCGGGAACCATAGCTCTCAACTGTTTTCTTCATAAAACATTGACTTAGAACACCACATAAAAGACCTGTTATTAAGAAATAAGCATGCACGCGCAAAGCAACACTTTTGGTGATGTTCTAGAAAGCTATTTCGTCTGAAATACAGTATGAGGTTTTATATACAAGCTGTAGGGTTCCAAGAAAGAGGTAGGGAGTTGCGCAGGCGTATAAAAGACAGCTCACTTAAAAGGCCTTCAAAGTAGGTTAAGCCAACAGCTGTCGGTATGTATTACCGATTAAAATTGTTAGTTAGCTTACTGAATTTGAGCAACTGTTGAAGTTGGGGAAGCATTATTTGTCTTATATTAATTGGCAGACAGGAAACGGCACAGAGAGGAAAGAAAGGAGAATTTGTTACACACAAACAAAATTTAGCATGGAACTCTTACAAAACTGAAAAGATGAGGTATGTAAAACGGATCTTTTCAGTTTAGCAGTTCATTTTTTCTAATTTTATGTTACTTTATTTTCGGGTTTTCATGCAATTCTAAATTTTAGCGATGTTGTTTTGAATTTTGTGAAAAAAAAGCGGAAGAGTTTGATAAAAGCTGCCACTGCATTCAGAAAAGTTAAAAAACTTCTTGGCAGTATTTATTATACAGTTCCTATTAAAAACGTATGTTTCGGAGTAAGAGTTATCAACAATATTTTTTTTAAAAAATTTAAGTTACTAAGAGACTTGGTGAAAACTGGAACAGTTCATTTTTCTTACTACTCGACCTTATAATTCTCCTGCTGTCTAATGCATTATTGCAGCTTATTCTGCTTTGTTAAGCTATAAGAATAACACCTGCAAAAATAGACGCATTATTATAGAATTTTAATTTTACCCTTTATGTCTTTAACAAAGCTCAAAAATTCAGATCGTCATCATATTACGAAAGCCTAACGTCAAAACATTATAACTTATAAAATAATTGCATGACTTTATTTGTGAACATAGAAATTCAGTCTATATTTTCAGGTGGAAGTAAGGACAATAATATCCTTAAACTTCAAGTTATTGAAATTATCGTACAATTAATTACGCTTGAAAATATGCTAAGGACATTAATTAAGCCTGTTGGTTTGTTTATTACAAAAATATTTTGCCTGAAATATTTTAATTTGTTGCCAATCTGGTAAAAAAAAACAAAAATATTGCAGGCCATATTTTATGACCGTTATACAATTGAGAAGTTTTTATTCGTGTCCTGATGGTGCTTTCGAGAAAGAACCGGAACGTTCACGCTCATAAGCTCTTGTTCCAATAATCGCGCCACTTGCACAAATACTTTTATTTCGTGCAGACCCTTTTCAGTTTTTTGCTAAAGTTGCTCAGGTGCCAAACTGTGAGTTAATTAATTATGAAGAAAGAGATATGGTCATGCATTGTAAGTTTTTGGTGTGGAGAGAATCATTCAAGTTTTCAATCAAGACTGTATGGTGTAGGCACTGTACTTGAAAAATTTTGTTCTGCACAAGCGTCTATTTTTACTCTGTTAGATTTTAGCCCTATTATTCGATGATCATTTTATTTAATCAAGGAAACA
Source organism: Schistocephalus solidus (assembly GCA_017591395.1). Lineage (NCBI taxonomy): Eukaryota > Metazoa > Platyhelminthes > Cestoda > Diphyllobothriidea > Diphyllobothriidae > Schistocephalus > Schistocephalus solidus. Next base: position 168,569 of record WEDG01007164.1, read on the forward strand.
AATACTCATTTTGATTGTTTTGTTGGATTGGTACAAAATTTGCCATTTTAAATAAAATTAAGAAATCTGAAAGACTGAGTGCAGACGTACATATTGATTGAAGCTAATAAGCCAGCGTATACTGGTTCATTTTTAAGCGAGAAACAAACTGTCATTTAATGAATATCCGTTTCAGTGGTTCGTTATCCGTATGATTGTTTTTCTCAAAAGGAATAGCAAATTGATCCATTTTCTAACATTCTTTACGATTGACATAATTCAACATTTTTGTGCTTGCTGTTTCTTTCTGTTAATTTTCGACCTGTCCCTTCTTTGGACTATCTTCATGGTATATTGAGCAGTGCTTATTTTACCGTAACGACGTTTGCAATGGAGGAAAGTGTAAAATATCCCATGACATCATTTTAAACCAAGGTTTTATTTCTTCATTTATTTACTTTCTTGGTAGCTAGGAATTGGGAAGCACAATTAATGAATAGTTTTGAATGCATCTAAATTGCTGAGGTGATAGATATTCTCCTGGCGCGCTTTAAGGGGGTTTTTGTGTGTATGAATGTCCAACGGAGACAACAGTCATCATGTCAAAATAAGATAAGCGGGAGTTATTTACTTTGGATTTACCTTGCATGAAATGTTTGTCCTTAGGGGAGTTTATTTATTTTTACTCAAAAAATCATGTTACGGATTACGTAAAGTTAAATAGAACAGCAATCGTTTGTCAATCTGTCTTCAGCATGTTCAGTGAAGGGGCTTGCTAGTATTTAAGCATGGCTTTCACATGTAGACTTTCTGATTCTGTGATGTAATTATCCTGGCACTTATCTTTTAATAAAAGTACTTGCACTATAAATTAAAAATATAAATAGATAATTGCCTTACCAAAGGCTTTAAATCGCGTTTCTTTTTATAAGCTATCTGAGTGTGTGCAATATTTTATTCCAGGCTTGTTTCCAGCTGTCACTAGGATTTATCGTGTTACCCTAATACCTCCTGCTGTTTTCCATTCATGCCTGCCTCGTATTCCTAAACATATTTTTTCTCTGAAAATATTTGTGTTATTAAACGAAAAACGCATGCTTACGATTGGGCTTCATGCATTTCATCGTAAGAGGAAGTAGCAACCAATACTTTCATATTTCATTTCAGTTTGCAAAATTGCATTGCTATGCCACTGTCTAAACAACTATCTCTACCTGCCTTTATATCGCCAAAATTTACTTGGCTTGTTTGAGCACCAAAAGCTCTACTTATCAGTTTCTATCACCACATTCTTTGTGTGCTTGTTGTTTTGAGAGTACCTTTTATGAAAACTTCACACCATATTACAATTTAGTAAACATTTTTGAAATTCTGGTTCTCAGTAATTATATTAGTAGGCGTGCTACAATCACAACGGGTGTTTCCTCATTTTAATGTTAAAGAGCGACCCAATAAACTTGTCACCAAAATTGATTTTTTACGGTAGGCCATTAAACACAAAAACGATGGGATATACAGGGGAAGCGTGAAAGATTTTCTTCAAGCAATAAATTTGAAATGTAGGAGAGTCATTCAAATTTCAAACACCTTCAATCCCAAACACCACCAGCTGCTGGAAGACCTCAACTGACATATGTTGTGTTTCTTTTTATGCACCAAACAAAACTTATAGTCAAAGCATGTCAATTGCTAAATGAATTTTGACTGATTTAATTGAAAACGATTAATTTTTTTCAAATGGGATAGCACTTGAAATAAACGTATGCTAATAATGTCACAAAAGTGTGTTTCGATGATCATCCCAGTTGAACTCGCGGTGTTTTAGTCCAGCATCCTCAAAACACACTTTGGAATTTTTTTCAAAACATTTTACGTGCATAACATTTGTTTTGATGCCTACTCCAAAAGAAAACTATATCTTGGTTGCAGGCCTAAAAATACTTTATTCCTTCCTAAGCTCAATCCACTGATAAACAGCCATTTTAAAGTAATTCAATTTTATATTTCTGATTTACTACAAACCAACCAAATGCAATCTGAAAATGTCCACGTTTATGGTTTTTGTCTTATTGCAAGACCAACATGGAGCCTTATTTATCATCTTCCGTCTACAGGCGTATGAAGACGGTGAAGCTCGTTTTTTGCAAGCGTCGGGGTGTCATCCCACCTAACTGTTCCTAATGCTCCTCTAACTGAAATGTTCTCCCAGAGACTAAGAGTGGAACCGTAAATTTTAATATCTGAGAGTTTTTATCTGTTGACCGAAGGGCAAAGGTTCAGGCTACAAAATCTTTTTCTCTTATAGCTGCATATTTTTGATTTTATTATTTTTCAGAACGTCTTCTTGTTTTGAGCGCTTATTTAGCCAATTGGGCACGCGTTTTTCTAGTAATAGAAGTGCGTTATATATCACAACCAAGAGTGGTGAGTATTATACAAATAAAACCTTTAACTTCGCTACCGAAATGATCAAAGAGATGATTATTCGGCAATAAAAAGTTTGAAACACAAGTATTGTGTTTGTAATACAGTTTGCACCGATATCTACATGGACTCTCTTTCCATCTTTTTTACTACGTTCACAATTTTATATCTGTTTTTGTGCTGGCCAAGAATTTGGTAGCCTTCTATATTTAGGGTTTGCTCATCACCATTATCATCGGTGTTTGTGATGGTTAGTTAGACCGGGAGTAGAACCAGTCAGGTTAACATAATTTTATTTCTGCAATTGTGTCTGTTTCTGCGTTATTATCAACCCATCTGAGAATGTTCAGTGGCTATGGATAGTGAGGAAGCGGTCGTTGTTTTAAGTATTTCTTATTCAGTAACCCTTCTCGGACACTTACCAAGTAACTCTGTATGGTGGCCTAGCACAGGTTTGGAAAATCCCCAGGTGAGCTGTGAATATGGTCTGCATTACAAAGGACATATTTCGTGCAGGGCACAACTAGCGTTCTCTCTTGTCTCCCAACTCCAAAAAAATGGTTTTATCAATATCCTACTCCTCTATTGGGAAAAAAATATTTGCACACACGTATGATACCGTTTTCTAATGGTAATTAGACTGCCGGAAATTCCATGTGGGAAAGCTTGGCTGAAACATTCACACAGCCATTGTATAACTAGATAATTTTGGTCGTGATGGTTCTGTTTTTTGATGCGGCTTGGGATTTCGCTTGTTTGTGGATTCCGCACATTCAAAATTCTTGTGAAGAAAATCACTTTAATTACCCTTTCTGAAATCTAGGTAACACATTGCTGGGGGAACTAATTTATCAAGATGCACCTGTGCCCCAATTAGGAAAATGAGACTCACTTAGTAGCACTTTTTTCAAAGTTTAGCTTTACTGGGTTTAGAAGGTCAACTTAACTGTTCGCTCCGTTTTTATACGATTCGCTGGACGAAAGCATATGTTTTACTGACAAGCATTGCCTCTGAGACAAGATCCGGACGATGATGCCCCCAGCCTCCTCAAAACAGTTCTCTTGGTATTGTGTATTGTAATTACTAAAGGCCTGCTCTGATAATTTAATTTTTTTATATAAATAGGGTATTCCCAAATCTCAGCTGGCCCGACTGGCTTCATGAATAGCAAAATCCAAGGAAGGGTTAGTTATAAAGGATATTTAGCAATGCGTCTTATCCAGAATCTTCTTCAGAGCTCTGCATCGGTTCTAAAGCCTTTGAATATAATGTCATTTATTTACTTTAATCTTGCTCAGCCTTCCTTTTTCAGTTACTTTGATGCTAGGGCAACCTGCAAAACAAGGAAAACAACTGTATTTTCTTAATACTTCCTGAATTTTTATGTAACTTGACTGCTAGTTGCAATGCATATTGTAGGCTACAGCCATCAAGGCTCCAATGGATAATTTATCTTCTTTTCATTTACCTTTTAGAATAGAAAATTTTGTCATCTTATATTCTAATGATTTTTATGGTGGTAAATAAGTAATGCTTAAGAAATATATGTTTCTCCAATAAATGAAGGGTATGATAATGAAAAGCGTACTGAAAAAGCAAAAAATGCTATTTCCCCTTCTGCCTTAGTTGCAGTCGTCATTTAAGGATAATTGAATTCAGAATATAGAAAAAAGGGATTTGAGCCCAGATTATTCTATCTTTAAGCATTTTTTAACTCCCGAAAAATGGCCACATTGACTTGCAATTTGCATTCTTGAATGTAACATGTGAACACTAAGGGGATTTTGGCAGGGAAAGACCTAGATTTTGGCTGACTGTCTTTATTTCTGGTAAGATAAGAGGAAATTTTGGTTAACACGTGAGGCCTTTTAATGAATACATCAAATACCAACTGTTCCTGCACCCAAACCCCAACATGAACACTTAAAAAGCAATACTCCTGACTATAAACGTTAACGTGACTTAAAGCCTATTACTCACCTAACCCAAGACTAACCTTTACCCTTTCCTGGCCCCTGACATTAACGTTAACCCCAATTTTACCGGAAGTTAGGTGAATTCCTCTTTTCCTGTCTTCTCAAAGGTGGAAGTATAACGTTGAGCCTCTTCCGAAAACGTTTGCACCTAAATAATATAAAATGACCAAATACTTACAAGATTTTTACTAGTCAGCCGAGACTAAATGTTTAACTTTCGTCTGGAACTACATCCGGAATGGCTTGGTAACATGTTTCTATCCTTGAGAACCCGATGACCACGATGCAGGTGATTTAAGGAAAGCAGACTCGAATGTGATTTATGCATTCTGATGTGAAGCATGGCTGAATTTCAAAAAATTTCATTTCGCGAACGCAAATGTATGCTTATAAGAGATATGGGCTTATCTATTTACGTATTAAGAATCTATTTTGGAAGGCACGTGTTAGGTCCTTATAAAGCGATTTTAGGTTTAAGTTTGCGTGAGATACACGTGCGAGAAAACGACCAAATCGATGATAATTTTATCAAATAGAAATCTAGTATTTTGTGAACTAAATGTTCATTTGTTGTATTGCTTACTTTTTTTATGAAAGAGTCTTTTTTCTATTATATTAACTTCAAAATATTCGTTTTGACGTAAGGACAAGAATTTACATTTTTGATAGTTTCAGCTTATTTGGAGAAGGAAAAATAAAATGTGTGCACTTGTTAGAAAACAATATTGACAATAAAATAAACAGTGGTCCTGTTTCGAGGGTATCTTGTGTTTTTAAAATATTTTGCTACTATATATGGACGGCATCCATTCTACAAAACATATATTCACCAACTTTTTACGCCTGACCATAATTTTTTAAACCTTATTAACTGCGCCTTCTGGAAGATTTAAATTATCCAAGCTTCAATCCCTAAATAATTAAACGGCCAAATAAACTACTGAATACAACAAAAAACAGATTTAATAAACGAAAACGCTTAATTTCGTTTACGATCATTTAAATTACTGAATTGCTCCTTTTAAAAATGGTGATTTCTTCTACTAAAAATGTTAAGGGAAATGCGTTTCTTAAAATAATGAATGACACGGATGTTTATCAATCATAAAAATAATGTTTTTTTGTAGTAAACGACGAGCAGCAAAACCATTTAAAGTATTAACCTCGGTATTTTTAAGATGCTTCTTAGTTCTATTATCCAATAAGTTATATAATAATTTGTTATCGGTTGCAATGAATAGACTGTTCAGGTGCTACATTATTAATATTTATTTTTTTTAAATGTAGCTTAGTGTTATTTCACAAATTTGATGCAGTCTGCTTCGTGCTTCCAGAGTTGTCAAAAGTAGGCTAGCTTGTAGCATTATGACAGCCTTAAGATTTAACATGTTTGCAGGCGAAGGCGTACTATAGTATTAAACTTTGACTATTTTTCCAAAAAAGTGACTTTGTTGGGTCAATTCTTCGTAGTAGGTAAGTTTACTTGTTAATCGGATCATCATGTATTGCTTCTTAGCATGGCAAGCCTAACATGCACAACAATTTACCCAAATCCTTGTTTACAACATCAATGTACCCGGTGGTGTCTCTTATTAAGTTGATAGATGTGTTCTCGAGCGCTAAGATGAATTCTCAAAAGAAGTATGGAAAGGTGTATAATATTGCACGATAAATCTTTATAGAGTGTCTCTTTTTAATCCAATTTGCATATGTCGGTTGCATGTGTTATTGTAACATACCAAATCATGTCAAAGACGTTAGATAGCTCATAAGATAATTTAAAGTTCTCTCCAGATTTTATTCCTATTCGCTGCTGAAAACCGCAATCAAAAAATAAAGTTTAAAAATGAAGTTTTTTTAATGATTCCCTCGAAGGACCACATATGTAACCCTTTTTAACTGCATAATTTGTAGGTTTTTGGTCCCCTCTGTTGGGAACAAGCTGGTTGCTAGGGATTTAACCCCCTGACGATTGAAAAGAGTCTTGTTTAATCGACCTAATGCAGTGTGCTGTGAAAGGTTTAGCCACTAAATAACGTTTGGTGTTCACTAAAGACAAGACCACCTTTTGGGTAGTGAAAGTTGCGGAAGAGGTTTTTGTATTCTCACACGTTGTTTGCAGAGTATTCATATGTTGAAGTGTTATTGTTTTGGGCGGTAGTATTGCAGATGATCTGGTATTTCTTCCTAGCTTACGCCTACTTCAACTGGCATGGTGCCTTACGTAATTGCAATCAACCCGTAAGTGTCACGACTGTCAGCCAAGCTGCTAAATTTGCTCCTCCCTAGCTGACAGCTTTGTTCTTCCTTGCGTTTTCAAGAAAATATTTCCATTTTCATTTTTTTAAAGCTTCATTTAAAAATGCGCTGGTTTTACCATCATTGACAATGACGTACGTTACTTTGCAGAGGAATATTATATCTGTTTGCGTAACAACACCTTTTTCCTTCCTTCAGATAACAAATTAGGTGATGACTGTTTAATAGACTACTAGAATTTGTCTCAGTTTTAAATTATGCAAGTGATTTTTGATTCTATAATGGCCCGCCGAAGGCAAAGGAAGCCACCCAAATGTGAAGAAGGAGGCTTAAAAACGCCCGATAAATACCGCTTATAATTTAGACATTTTAACTGGCCAGTCACCAAGTGGAGAATATTTCGTCTTTTCGTGATTTTGTGTCGCTTTTTGTTTCAAACATATTTATTTCTAAAATACAATTTTTCTCCTTTAGTGGGCTTTGAGCTGTAGTTAACGACAAAGTGCAAATGTGGGGTAATAAGTAAAGTTCAGTTTAAACCAGAATGAAGTTTTATATATAATGTCTTTATTATACCACATTCATCAGAAAAGCTAAATAGAAAATTGACTGTTAGCCAGGGGTATTATTGCATGCTTCTACACTCGTTCGATTGTGATTGACTCTAGAGACAAGGTCAGTTATTCAGGTTCGTTAGACTAGCTTGAGGCTCCAAATGGAACGTACAGTGACCGCAGGCTGCGGATTTTATACTAATAACGTGCTAGCTAAACGTCCAGAAAAACGCTTGGTCAATATTTGACTGTTGCATGACACAGCTCTGAGGCTCCCTGCTGAAAAGTGCACTTCTCAGCGTTTCCTGTGTGGTTTTGGTAGAAAGGTTGCTTTTAAATATAAGCTTTTTTAATCTCCTCAGAAATGTATGCACTCACACGGAGCGAATACTTCGGAATAAAGGTTTATCTCTTCAGACACAATACCAGGTTTTTGTACGTCTGGTCATGTTTTGCACAATATTTATTTGAGAAATCGAACTTATTTTTTCTGTTTTTTCTATCTAGGATATAGTTTATTAACGCAAACAAGCGTATAGTATATCATCTCGGCGTAAAAAGGAAGCTGTCGAATTCAACCATATGCTTCACTGCAAATGTCATACTTGACGAACCAATGTCCTATTTCTGTCCGTACTTGGCTATAAGGTGAATCTCGATGCAGGTTGTTTTTAACTGTTCCGTTTAAACTCCAGACGTATATGAGCTAATGTATGAATATGCCAAGATTTAAATAAATCACCAAAAACAAAATAATAATGAACGACGTCCATGTAAAATATTTTCTCCTGAAAAAGCAGAAATTTTTAAAGTTAATTCAACAAGCATGTGTTTTCAGTAAATCATCATCGGGCCTATACTGTCCGAGAAAATGAAAATATTAGAGAAGACAGAGTGTTCATATACGGAACTGCCGACAGCACAAAAATTCATGTAATACTTTGAGTAGACTCAACTTTTAGAAGTAAACATAACTTGTAGATGGGAATATCTTACTACATAAAATGGTAAGATCATAGTTACGTCAAAAAATAATTTTACCTATATTTGCATTAAACATCCTCCCGAATGAACACTGTAAGAAGTCTGACATAAAGTCAGTTTTGGAATGTCCGATCATGTTTGCAAACTTGTTTAGTGAGAAATTGAATACATTTTTCAGCTTATTATTGAAAAAGATGAAATAAAGCGGTTCGCAATTGAGTTTGCTCATAACGACGATACTCACATGTTAGCAGGCCATGCGATGACTATAACCTTTGAGTACATATCGTACATACAATCGATAGTATACCATTTTGCCTAAGTTAAGAGAGGTTTTCTTTCATTTTATTTATTTTTGGTGCAGGCTGATGGTATTGTCTCCTGCATTTCTTATAAAAGTTCAGTGTACACTTTGCTGTTTTTAACCGCTTGCGAGAAAATGTACAGTAGCTGTCCTTACTCATGAAATCCATAAGATTTCATGAGTTACGGCCCGTTTCATGAACTCAGCCCACGCTGCGTCCACCAAAATTTTATATCTATAAAGAACCAATCTTTAGCAAAAATGAGGCTTATTATAGTCAACAAATTAATATTAATTGTCTAGCAATACTATTTTTCAGAAAATATGAACAATCGACAGAGTTAAGAAAGCTGAAGTTTTAAAGGAACAGAATTCCTGTGCATGAAATTTAACGAGTAAATAAATCAGAAAAACTAGAATTACTTTTGTATATAGTCTTTTTTGAGTTTTAAATATGCAAATTCCTCTAGATTATACGCAGCGTAAAGAAGGGTTTTCATCAAGTAGCCTAGCATTTTAGTGTATATTTTAACACCATTTCATGAATATTGGCAGTTTTTCTTCCGTGTGTACATTGACTTCGATGCGTTTGACCAAGGCAAACAGATGTTCGCTTGATTGCATCGATAGGGACGTCACAGGAATATAACATTTCATAAGCTTACATGTTCACAGGCCGGTCACTGACAAACAAATTTAAATAGAATCGTCGGGTGCAATTTTAAACGTACCATTGTGTGAATATGAAGATGAATTTCCTATTGGTAAATTTCTTTATAACGTGTTTGGGTATTTTATTACGATGAGTTTCAGATATTCTTTGAAAATGGGGGAGTCGTTATGATTTTCAGTCTCTTCAGTCGACTGCCCATTAATGTACATTTCGTTTGATATGTTTGTCAAAGCATTTGTTTTAAAAGCATTTACCAAAGAAGTGACTTTTTTAGACATTCTTTTTAATTCAGATGGCCATCTGGCTCATATTTGTAGAGTCACTCAAACATGAAACCTCGAGGCCATTAAAAATGAACGGCCATAGCAAATTTCGGGAAAATATATGCCTATAATTATTTAAAAAGCTTTCTATAATAAGTTGCCTTTTTGAAACTGCACTTGGATTAGATATTTTGCCGTCGAGTGCCTGCGTACTTAAAGTGCGTTTAAAGTGAAGTCTTGGAAAGACTGGGAAAATTTGACCACATTTTCGACTTCACTTAAAAGTAGGGATAAAATTTCTGATTAAAATCAAAGAACAGACTTTTCTATTTATTGTGGAGCATTGTTTGATATATTTGCTTACTTTTCAGTTTAGATCTAAGATGTAAAACGCGCAAGAGAGTGGCCGAATTTACACTAGCATTTTGCGATAAGATTTCATTTTTCTGCCCCTTCCGTTTCAAGTTTCTTTATTCATTAATAGTTAAATGCAGACTGAGATTGTCTTGACAGACTTCGCTTACGCCATGAAAGCGAAAAGTGGCAGTATGTCATTGCTACTCGTATATGTGCGTGTTTAGGTTTCTAATTATTGGCGTGGGGTGTAGGGGTACTAGTTAGGGGCAGCACCACACAGCTTGCATTTGGTCGCTCCATTTGTCGCGTACATGTGGTGAATGCTCCTGTGGCTGCCTCTAACTGGTACCCAACTCTCACCTGTGGCTCCTCGAAGTTGGGTTCTTCCCAGCGGCCACACCCCGGGCAACCGTCACGACCAGCGGGCTAAACCAGGTAAGGGTCTCCGGTGTTGTGTGTGCCTCCACACTCGGTATGTCTGACTCCTGAACTTCCCACATCCTTCCTCTCAAAAAGTCCTACGGTGGGGGCGACAGCAACCCCGTAGGCGGCCCAGACTAACTCGGGTCGTTCTCCCACTAAAACAAATCCGTGACCAATAGTGAAGTTCGGCAGCCGTCTGGGATGTCCGAGCAGCCCTATTTAGGGATAGCACTGCTTGCCTCCTCGCGGAGGAAGGGGCTAGAAAATGTGCCCTAAAAAATGCTGGGTCTCACGCTTTCTGCAGCCGGCCGCGGCTTGCAGATCGCAAACTACGCGGTCGTAAAACTCAAACAAACAACAATACCCCCCGTCCCCATCCCCCTCGCCATACTTTCCAGGCTGCTCGGGTGAGTCCACTCACACTAGCAGCCTGGAATGTTCGCTCCCTTTTAGACAATCCTAGGAGCAACCGGCCGGAACGGAGGATGGCGCTAGTCGTTTGGGAACTGGCGCGCTACAAGGTGGACATTGCTGCTCTCAGCGAGACCCGATTTTCTGAGCAGGGTCAGCTGGAGGGGGTGGGGGCCGACTACACTTTCTTCTGGAGCGGCCGGCCAAAGGCAGAGCGACGCGACGCTGGTGTTGCCTTTGCCATCCGTAACGACATCGTGGGACGTCTGCCCTGTCTGCCACAGGGTATCAATGATCGCCTGATGAGCCTCCGCCTGCCTCTTTTGGGAGACCAGTTCGCCACCATCATCAGCGCCTACGCTCCGCCAATGACGAGCTCTGATGCGGTGAAGGACAAATTATACGAGGACCTGCACACCTTGCTGGCGACTGTGCCGAAAGAGGACAAGTTAATTGTCCTTGGTGACTTCAATGTCCGCCTCGGGACGGACCACGCTGCCTGGCAGGGAGTGCTGGGTCCCCACGGTTCGGTAGCTGCAACGATAACGGCCTCCTTCTTCTGCGCACGTGTGCGCAACACCGTCTCCTGCTGTCCAACACCTTCTTCCGCATTCCGACGCGGGAGAAGGCCACGTGGATGCACCCTCGGTCGCGGTGCTGGCATCTGCTGGACTATGTTCTCGTCCAGAGGCGAGATCGACAGGACGTGCTGGTAACCAAGGCGATCCGCGATGCCGATGGTTGGACAGATCACCGCCTCATCATCTCCCAGATGAGGCTCCGACTGCAACCCCGACAAAGGCCCCAAGGTAGAGGCCGCCATGTAAGTTAAATACTCTTTTATTAAATTTGCCTGCTCACTGTTTTGATTTCAGCAACCAAATAACGTAGAAACTTGAGGACCTGCATGCTCCAGATGATAACGCTACCGTGGAGACACGATGGTGTCAACTGCGAAATGTCATCCAGTCCACCGCCCTCAATGTACTCGGATGCGCCCACCGTCGACACCAGGACTGGTTTGACGACAATGACGCCGACATCAGCAACTTACTCGTGGAGAAGAATAGACTACACAAAGCCTACATGGACCTTCGGACTGACGCCACCAAAGCAGCCTTTTTCAGATGCCGGTGCCTTGTACAACAACGGCTGCGGGAGATGCAGGATGCCTGGATGATCCGAAAGGCTGAGGAAATCCAGGGGTATGCGGACCGCAATGAAATGAAAAACTTTTTCAAAGCCATCAAGGCCATCTACGGCCCGTGTATCAAGGGGTCCGCACCGCTGCTCAGCTCTTACCGCACAACACTGCTGACAGAGAAATCGCAAATTCTGAAGCGCTGGGCCGAGCACTTCAGAAGTGTCCTTAATTGCTCATCAGCCATCTCCGATGCTGCCATTGACCGGCTCCCTCAATTGGACACGAACAATGACCTGGATCTGCCGCCTTCCCTACCAGAAATCATCCGGGCCGTGCAGCAGATTTCAAGCGGTAAAGCACCGGGATCCGACGCAATCCCACCGGAAGTCTACAAGCACGGTGGGCCCCGGCTGATGGCAGAACTCACAACACTCTTCCAGGAGATGTGGCGCCAAGGACAATTTCCTCAGGATTTCAAAGACGCGACCATCGTCCATCTCTACAAACAGAAGGGTAACCGGCAACTCTGTGAAATCACAGAGGAATCTCGTTGCTCAACATCGCCGGAAAGATCTTTGCCCGTATCCTTCTCAATCGTCTTAATGGTCACCTAGAGCAGGGCCTGCTCCCGGAAAGCCAATGTGGCTTCCACCGACACCGCGAAACAACCGATATGATCTTTGCCGCCCGCCAGCTACAAGAGAAGTGTCAGGAGATGTGAACCCACCTATACACTACCTTCGTGGATCTAACGAAAGCCTTTGACACGGTGAATTGTGACGGACTGTGGAAAGTCATGCAGAAATTCGGCTGTCCTGAGCGGTTCACGCACATGGTGCGTCAGCTTCATGATGGGATGACGGCGCGCGTCACTGACAACGGGACGGTATCCAAAGCATTCGCAGTGACCAACGGAGTGAAGCAGGGCTGCGTACTGGCCCCCACCCTCTTCAGTCTCATGTTCTCGGGTATGCTGATGGATGCCTACCGTGATGAGCAGCCTGGTATCCGCATCGCCTACAGAACTGACGGGCACCTTCTCAACAGTCGGCGTATGCAGGCTCCAACGCGCGTGTCTACGACTACAGTCCATGACTTGCTCTTCGCGGATGACTGCGCCCTTAACACCGTGACGAAGGAGGACATGCAAAGGAGCATGGACCTCTTCGCCGAAGGCTGCGCCGATTTCGGATTAACAATCAGTACAGCCAAAACGGTTTTCATGCACCAGCCGCCACCCAGCACGGAATACAATGCTGCTCGAATCAATGTCAACGGTGCTCAACTCAAAAACGTGGAAACCTTCGCTTATCTAGGAAGCACGATGTCGCGCAACGCGAGAATCGATGACGAGGTTGCCCAACGGATCTCCAAAGCTAGTCATGCCTTCGGCCGGCTGCAGGCCTCCGTGTGCAATTGCCACGCTATTCAACTGAACACCAAACTGAAGATGTACAAGGCCGTCGTCTTGACGACACTTCTTTACGGAGCGGAAACCTGGACCGTCTACTCGAACCAAACCAGGAAGCTGAATCACTTTCATCTCAGTTGCCTCCGGAGAATACTGAAGCTGAGATGGCAAGACAGGATTCCGGACACGGAAGTCCTGGAGCGGACCGGAATCCTCAGCATCCATGCCATGCTGAGGCAAGTGCAACTGCGATGGAGTGGCCACCTGGTAAGAATGGACGACCAGCGACAACCCAAACGACTTTTCTACGGAGATGTCGCTACGGGTTCTTGCCGGCAGGCAGGTCAAGAACGACGCTACAAGGACACTTTGAAGAAATCGCTGAAGCAACTGCAAATCAACTCGGCGACCTGGGAGGACCTCGCCCAGGATAGACCGACATGAAGAAGATCAGTGAAGACTGGTTCTATGAGGCCAACCGGATCACCGCCACAAAGGCCTAGAGCGGCACGAAAGTCACCAGCGCCCTGGACCAACACCGCCAATGCCCAGGCCCTGCCAACATGCCCGTGCTGCCAACGCATCTTCCGCGCGCGAATTGGCCTAGTTGGACATCTTCGGACGCAATGCACCGAAAATCCGACAATTCCAATTTATATGTCAAATTCGGCCAACCCTCCTTCTGACTCTCCCACCCTCACTCCTGAAATCAATTCCATTACTCCCACCATCATAGAGACCACATCCATCTACTCATCGCCTGCTACCCCCACCACCGCAACCACCACCGCCTTCACTACCTCCACCACCACCACCATCATCGATGGGGAATCTCTCCTAAGCTGTACTCAATGCGACCGCACATTCACCTCACGCATCGGCCTGATCGGTCACTTGCGAATACATCGTACAGAGACCGGTGAGCCAGTGAATGGAACACATTCACACAGCAGAGATCGTCACCTCCACTGCCCTCACTGTCCTCGCGCATTCACTCATTGCATGGGCCTATTCGGTCACAAGCGCATCCATGACAGCGGAATACACCACAATGCCGACAACACCGATACACCATGCACACTCCACTCCTGCCATTCTTAGCGCCCCTGACACCCCCACTACCATGAATGACATCCCCTCAGCCTCTACCGATTTCTCCTGCCCACACTGTGCCCACACCTTCAACTCCCGCATCGGCCTGGTCGGTCACCTGCGAATCCATCGCACGGAGGCTGGTGAACCAGTGCCTGGGGCTCCGACATACAGTCGACGCGCCCGCCTTCACTGCCCCTCACTGCTCCCGCATTTACACACCGCATGGGCCTATTAGGACACATGCGCCTCACGACAACCTCCGGTAAACCACCGGAGGCTGGCTACATCAGCGCACACTACCTACACCAATACATCGACAACACCCTCCACAATCACCATTTACCAGAGTATATCACGGTTTCCTAGAAACCGTGGCTGAAGTCTGCCAATCTGACTCTTCCACCAGACCACGCCGTCGGCTCAGTGTATGTGCTGTGTGTGTCGAGTGGCTGACCAGTGGACTGGGGAGTCAGACGGCAATGACTGCTCCATATCCCCTGAGTTTGTGAATCCTGGTGTGTGCGTTATGGGGGCCAGGTCGTGCTGTGGCGCGCGAAGACGGGTACGCCGATCCGTCAGCCAATGCGCCCACTCCCACATCAGGCAACTGACCGGCTCGGACAGTTGTCTGACTGTGGGGGTTGGGGAGAGAGTGAGGTCGACAGCTCAGCGCATATTCCTCACTATAAATAATCTGACGCGCTTGAAACTATCACGGTGCGCTAAAAGCCGTGGCTTGGAAGGTTGCCAACTGACGGGATAACTCGGACCACGTGGTCAGCCCAATGTGTGTTTTGTGTGGAGTGGCTGACTGGCGGACTGAGAGTCAGGCTGCAATGGCTCCTTCTTAATGTGGCCTTTATGGCTTTCCCACTCCGTGGGATCCGAGCCAGGTGTGGTGGCACGTCCAGGGCGGCTCCGGCCGCGCCAGCCACCTGTGCCCTCTCCCATCTCCGGTCTTCTTGACTCTGTCTTGACACCGGGCTCAGGTGGGGAGGAGGAGAGAGTGCGGTAGCTGCAGCGCAAGGCTACTATCACTTAAAACTAATTCAGGCGCAAGTCACCGTCCCTGCTCCACCCTTCCATGGAGCATACGGTGGACATCGTCGAAATCGACGGTCGAACTGCCAATTATTGGCGTGGTTAAAACAAATTACATTCACAAAATTTTATTACAGTTTTTTTGGTACAAATACATTTGCAAACTTAATTGTTTAGACTAAAACTGCCCTCACCTGATTTTCGTGAAAACAAAATAAACGTTTTATTCTCTAAAGGGATCTATTCTTCATTTTTCGGGCTTATATTAATGTTTATTAATAGTACTGTGCACAGAATAAAAAGCTTTGATCTGTACCTTTAAACAGCCTGGGAAAATTCCTAGATAGCCAGAAATTTCGGAGTTTGCCCCAAGTAGCCCCATTTTTCCATCTATAAACCGAGCTGAATTGAATTCTTTTTTATTCAACAGCTTTTGTGCATCAACTTAATACAACAAAAAGCACTAAAACCTGCTACAACCTCATTTCTGATATAGACATTTCATGAGTTAGGCAATCTACTGTAATTTTTGCGCCAAGTTACTCATCAAGCTTGTCGAAAAAGGATATAACAGAAAAGCATTTACCGAATGAATGATTGTTTGCGTGTTCATTTTCATCAGAGGATTCTTTACTAGACTCGCCCAAACACGAAGCATTCCTGTCGAAAAAAACTTTACTGTCACAAAAAAGTCAATAGCGAATAGCTTTCGGTCGATTAAAAACCTTTCTTTCAAATGTTTACCTCTTTAAATAGCGTTTTGCTCCGTATTTCACTATAAGGATATTTACGTGTTTTTTTCATTTTTATATGGTAAACTCAAGCTTTTGCTCAAACACAAAACGCTTTGAGCGTCCGTTTCACAAATCCCATATAAATGGAAAACAGACTGCTCAAAGTAGCTTATCCAATGCAAAAGATTCATTTACCGATAGTTGGTTGAAAGTTTAGAGACTCCATATAAAGTATTTGCAAATTTCAGCCAAAGGGTTAAGCAACGAATATTCTGTAGGCATCCTTACTGTACTTAATGGTTGTAAATCAGAAGAAGAAGAAGAAGAAGAAGAAGAAGAAGAAGAAGAAAAGAAGAAGCGATCACTGGAACGTGGTGTTTATTGGCCTGACGTTTCGGATTCTCTCTCCAACCCATCATCAGAGACAGTAGCAGAGAGTTTGATCGATGGACAAGGTGAGCATTATTTATAGTACGTAGTAGCCACGTGATCGCATGCACACTACAATTAGCAGCTATCACGATCACCGCTGGGGGTCATAATTTATGTGATAATAGCTTGGCCGTCCTCATCTGTGTCGGTAATGACCGGGATTTCATCATCCATTGGATGTGGGCGTGATAATGACCCGGCAATTTGACTCTTTGTCATTGGAAGCATTGGACACCCGCATCCTTTCTCCGCGTGACCCATTTTCCTACTTAGCTGATGTCTAAACACGGAATATGGGAATAGGACTTCCTTGCGCTTGTTTATAGACTATGGGCCTGAAAACCATGACTCAAGCAGCTCGTGGCTCACGCGGTTATCACTTCTTGCGAGGATTTTGGCCTCATCAAACTGGAAAATATGGCGGGGTCCCGTCGAGTGAGCTGCAACCTGCGAATCAGCGTCTTTCCACCTCACTGCATCCGCGTGCTCGGCCATTCGCGTCCAGAGTAATCTCCCGTGTTCTCTAAAGAAGTTGCTTTTTCCACAACTGCACCAGATCCGGTAAACGACGCCAGACGTTTTCTACCGTGGCAGCTGGTCTTTCGGTTTCATGATTCGGCACCTAATCGTTGCTTCCGACCTGTGTGCCAGCCCAACTCTAAGTGGAGTGAAAAGGTGCATGAGGGCTTCCGAGACGTTCCTCACGTATGGAAGAGCACGCGGCTGCAGTGACGAGGAAAGACGCTGGTTCTCAGGTTGCAGCTCACTCGATGGGACCTGGCCATATTTTCAAGTTGAATGAGGCTGAAATCCGCGTACGAGGTGATAACCACGTGAGCCGCGAGCTGTTTGAGTCATGGTTCATGGACCCACAGTCTATCAACAAGCGCACTGAACTCCCGTTCCTATATTCCGTGTTGAGGCATCGGCTCAGCAGGGAAATGGGTCACGACGAGAGGACGTGGGTGACCAACGCTTCCAAGGACAGTGGGCCAAATTTTTGGATCATTATCACACCCTCGTCCAACGTGATTATGAAATTACGGTCATTAACGACTCGGACGCTGACGATAGAATTATCATCACATCAATTACGACCCCCAGTGGTGATCGCGATAGCTACTAATTGTAGTACGCATTCTATCGCGTGGTCATGCACAATAAATACTGCCCACCTTGTGCATCCATCACACTTTCTGTAACTGTTTCTGATTATGGGTTGGAGAGAGAATCCGAAACGTCAGGCCAATAAACACCACGTTCAAGTGCCCGCTTTTTCTTCTGAACTGCTTCCTGTAACTCGCATGTTAGCTACTATCGGTAGTAAATCACATATATTTTCCAATTTGACCTTTAAAAATAGATCAATGTTTGATTTAAAAGGAATAAATTTGTTGTTTAAAAACCTCGTTTTCATGGTCTACACAGGATCAGTAATCAAAATAATAGAGTGGGAAGATTTGTGCTAAAGAATTTGAGATTTGTTAATTACCTTAAAAACAACAATTTCTCAGATGCAAAAAATATTTCTAAAAAAGCCATTCATTTAGACAAATGGGCAACTAAAAGCTAATATAAACTACTCCTTAAAAGTTGTAAAAATGTCAACTCAAAGGAGAATGGAGAAAAGTACTATGCGTAAAAAAATAACATACGTAAGAAAGCGACAGACACAATTTGCCTAAAATGGTGACCTTAATTGCCTTCGTCTCGCTTCAGTAGGTAGGTGGCACACTGATTTGTACGATATATACGTTGCCAGGAAAAAACTTTTAAATTTTTGAATAGTCTGAGGCCTTTATTAAGCGCAAATTTACCATTATTTTAGTGTTTTTGAACATGTGGGCGTTTCCCTTTTAATATTCTCGACCTGCAGACAACGCTAAAGGTATGCATTTTGCTCTCCGTTGTTCTACCCAACAGACGCTTTGAGGACGTTCAAAGAGTACCACCGTTCAAAACGGCTGCAAAAATGCAAGCGTCTAGAGAGTTTTCAAAAGAATTAGAAAACACAGGGGTGAAAAGTGGATAAGCAGCCTACATTATAAATAACAATAGAGTTCAACGATGATACCCATTTTAGCATTTAAAAGTCGAGATTGGTGAACGTACGCTTTTAGATTATTCATTATCAGGCCTTAACGATAATAAAAGGGAGGTTAGTTTATCAAAAGTTTAAACATCCAATAAGCAGTGAATTTGGGGGAGAAGGTCGAGGGCGTTCAGAGGTCAGGGGCTATAGTCTATTCCTATAGTGGTGAGGTACGGAGAGGGAGGGCGAAGGTGTACGGCAATTATCCATGTTACTGCTTCGTCGCTGTGACACAACGTGACAGGAGGTGTGAACGCAGGAGCTGAGTTTGTTTTCAGCCAAGGGAACCCTAGGGGCACTACAAACGCTTGTGGTGAGCACAAATTCGGGTTGGTCAACCGTATCGCCACAGTCTCTGCCGTCGCAAGTATCCACTGACGCAGGAACCTGCGTTGTTTTGTCGGCAATTTATAGATTACTCGGATTTTTTGGTTAACGTCTACCCGGTGACCGCTGTCAACCAAATGAGACACAACTGTGCTCGAGACAGACTTCACCGTACCGTGATTTAGCCAGGTATGTGTTTTCTCTTGCATCCTCTTGGATAGGCACCTAGTTTTTCGACCAATATATCCTGCTCCACAGGAGCAAGTGAAGGCGTAGATGCGCATTTTAAAGGTCTGAAATGGCAGACTGTCCTTTCCATCGCGGCGAAGAAGTGAAGTGCTGGAGAACACTAGCCTTAACATAGCGATAGCAGTGTTTAAGCGAAAATGTAGAAAGTTCACTTGCTTTATCCCCTCGAAAAAGGCAAAGGGAAAAATATTTCCTTCGTCTCAGTCGTTGGCACGTCATATTTTGTGGAAAGTTCCTCCATATACTTACTGATAAAATTCTCGGTAAAGCCGTTTTCTTGGAGGGCGAGTTCTTATTTGGGCGTATCTGGAGTACATATTCTCCTAGCTTGGTGGGTGAGGCAGCGGACTAGACTTCGTTTTTGTATTGCCTTGTCCCTGTCTTCTTATGAAATAACCTTCTACAAAGTGTTCCATCAGACGTTCTTTTAAGTAGGACGTCCAGAAAGGAGAGGCAGTCTCCATTATCTTTTTCCAAAAGGAAAGTTAACGCTGGGTGAGCCTGATTCACTTTATCCAGGAGAGTGTCCAAATCAAGCTTTTCAACTGCTATTGCAATGATATTTTCTACATATCGAGCACAGGAAAAACGGTCTTTTTGAATGGAGATAGCTGGTTGTTCTCTTGTTTCCCTATAAAGACATCAGCTAGTAGAGATCCAAGGGGTAAACCCATCGCTACGCCATTGATCTGGCGGTAAAAGTTGGCATCGAAACTGAAGTGAACATTTAGAGTGCAGTGAAAGCGCAAAATCCTCGAGGCCTCCGACTGGCATGCCAATCGGAAAATCTCGTCTTACAATCTCGTCACACAAATATTATATGATTTCTGTGAGTTGTCTATTAGTAAACAAATATGTAACAGCTAAGGAAAACATCGTTTTCCCATTACAATTTGTGTTTTTTATAGAATCGATAAAATAAAAGGTGTACCATAGGCTATGTGGTGCTATTTGGTGTCGAATTTGCTTAAACCTTTCTGCCAGCCTCTTCGCGATTGCTTGATAGGGCAAATTATACATATCTAATATCGGCCGGATCGAAAGATCTGATGTGTCAATCTTCGGTAAACCATACAGCCTTGGGGGCTTGTGTCCGTGGTTTCAACAGCTGTGAACCCCTGTTCACCAAGGAAACCTTTTTTTTTTCAGTTTCCAAAGATATTTTGTGTTTTGAGCTTCTGTGCTCTCTGTTTGATACTTATTATATATCCCTTTCGTCTTTACGATCATCAGCTAGAATTGATTCGATCTCTGAAACTTAAAAACATATCTTCATCAGAATTAGACCAGAACAATTTTCTGTTTGGGCGATGAATATTTCCTTGTTTTGGCGTAATTATTTCAGTTTCTTCAGATTTTCTTTCGTGGCATGCCCAATTTTTAGTGGTTTTTAAGACAATGGTAGCAGCAATTAACTAGCGTTGCTTTTAAATAGTCCGCTTCCTCTGGTGTTGTAGGTATTAGTTCATGCATCTGACTCAAAAGGTTTTCACATTGAACCTCTGCCCTAATTTGTTTTGCATTTTATTAGGTAAAAAAATTGGTGGCCTAGGGATAACACTTCGATCAGGTGTAATTTTGTATGTAAAATATAGTTGTTTACTCATGAGGTTTCAGTAGATATTCCGAAAAGGACTTTTGATTTCGAAGCGATCAATTAAAGTAGGAATGCAAAATCATTTTAGTTTAGCGAATCCGTAGACACAGCAGTCACAAAACTAGGCCTGCTTTTAAATTTGATAGTTCCCGTTATCTTTGTAAAACGTGCACTTTGTCAAAAACAGTTGTTTACATCGTAGGCATTTTTCTCATTTTTGTACCATACCCTCATTAAGTGAAATATATTTCGTGAAAAAATGGCCGCAATTTTGGTATTTCCTGTACAGAAGTGAGGTTCACTTACGTTCTTTTTGACATTTACACCTGCAAAAAGGGTACAGTTCTGTTTTAAGCATTGAGAAATGGTGAGATTTGGGGGAACACATAAATGGCATTCATAAAGCATAGTAACTGTGTGTTTATTAACTTTGTCAACGAATTATTAAAAATTGTCACCTTCCATTAAATTATTTCATGAGCAATATGTGGTCTCATCTGCTTATCTAAGGGCGTGAGTTACCTTAGATGGAAATCACACACCCTTGCATTTGTTGGACATAAATAGCAAATGCAATAGATGGTTCCTAAGATAATTTTGACTTCTCAGAATATTTTATACTCATTGTAAGCTGCTGAATAACTCAACTGTTTAAACCATACAAATGGTGTTTTTAAATACACTACTATATGTAAAGTGATCTGTAATCCGGTTTCAAATTCACTGTTTCGATTTTTTTGTAAGACAGATTTCACTTGATTTTATCGTCCCTTTCTTAAACTTGGCTTTTGTAAATGGCAGATTCTCCATGAGAAAGTACAATTTAATGTGACATTTGTGTGTATTCTGACAGACAGAACATGCCAAATGGTGGCAAACAATTCACATATTGGAGCTTTTTTGACTTGGGGATAATTTGGGCAGATAATGCAGTAGTTTATTTCAGCGTTTGCCCACTTCGATAGAAGAGGCTTTTCGAGCGACTGCAATTAGCTTTAAAAGGCCCTTATAATTGCCACCATATCAGATGAAATTGCTATTTTTGCTAGTCGACAATTTTGGAGTCCACTGTCTGTTCTTTAAAATATTTTCGATTTCATAGCCTTAAACACAAGTTAAATAAACAAAAACTAGATCTTCCTTTGATTAAGCGTTGTTTATCCAGCATTTATATGCAGATAGATCATACTTGTAGGTGGTTAGCTTCTCTGCCTACAAATCAGCAACCGAATATTTCATTCAAAATAAAAAATAACTAAAGTGCACGACGTAGGGTTTTAGATTTTATCTAAATGGTTTGAAATTCTTTAAAGCACCTTTTAAATCAGTAGGGGCGTTGAGAAGGCAAAAGAAACCAACTGCATGCTAGGAAGTTAAAGTAAAGTAAAAAATGAACGATAAAGAATGGCTATGGTTGAACTTTCCAATTTCTTTAATGATTATTAACAGCTGTTTGTTCTCAAAATCCTTCCTCGCTGAAGAGAGAATGTATTCTACTCATGGTGACTTAACAATGTATTTTACGAAAGAAATTCAAGACGAAAAAATATATAAAATCAATTTAACTTGAACACCTTAAATATATCATTTTTATATAATAAAATAGATATCAAAACATCTTAACCCAACATATTCATCATGTGAAATTTGTCCCTGCTTCCCCAAGTCCTCTAGTGTGATAGAAAATAGACGCAACATCAGTTATCTACTATTGTCCAAGAAGCTTAAAAATTCACATTAAATGTTGCAGGTGTAGAAAGACTGCGTAAATTAAAACCATTAATCCGTGGATACAAATTGAAATGAGCGAGACGCGTTTTACCGATATTCGGCCGTTGCGTGACACAAATACGAGGTTTGTTTACTCACATGTGCGTCTCGCAACATTCTACGTGTGCTTACGTTGTATAGTTCATTTTGAATTCCATCTCTTAAAACGCCTTAAAAGTGGGGCGAATCTTCCAAAACGCAGATTGTTGTGCACAATCCAAAAATTCTCTTTGCAGTTTTTAGGGCACTCCATAAGCTTTTGCAGTCTTTCGGTGCCAAAAATAAGATGATAGTATTGAAATTTTATATGATTAAAACTACTGTCGGCAGACAAGCCAGCAGAGACAATTGAGGAAGGAGCCTGAAAAATTTCTATTTGCACGATTTTCACTAGTGAGTGCAGACGTATCTGCAAAAGTTAGAACTGGGAAATCACTGTTATACCCTTTGCGAAATAGAACTTAAGGAAACAAATTTTATTTGACGATTCACAGAATAATTAGATAATCCATGGTTTAACTATGCATTTACTCTTTCGCAAAAACTGCACTCATCCTTTCCCAAGATTTCTCTTCCTTCATTATTTTTGAGCCTAACTTCCACGCTTAAACTGTTTATTTTTAGTAAGCACACATAAAAGTAACCGAATGACCCTTACAGATACAGTTGATTCCCCATCTTATGAAATAAAATAAATAAATAAATAAAAAAAAATCAAATAAAATTATGAATTATTTTTTTTCGATTCAACTGATTTATTGAATTATGGTTGTCGTATTGATAATCGTGCAGCCTACTCTCAAGATATTTCAGTCACAGTAGGATGCCGGCTTTCAAAAAATCTCTTTTCTCCCTGTTCGCAATAAGTCCTCTGTAAAAAATGGGTACTCACCTAGTATGCATTTTTTCATTGGTTATCAATGCTGCTATTAGTTCAGATATATTTTACAGAAAACAAGCAAATAATGTTATTTTTTGAACTCGTTTGATAGAAAATTACATTTTCTTCCAATTTTATTTTTGAAATAAGGGTAACTTTTGATTTTTAATACGTTTCGTATTAT
Source organism: Schistocephalus solidus (assembly GCA_017591395.1). Lineage (NCBI taxonomy): Eukaryota > Metazoa > Platyhelminthes > Cestoda > Diphyllobothriidea > Diphyllobothriidae > Schistocephalus > Schistocephalus solidus. Next base: position 192,133 of record WEDG01007164.1, read on the forward strand.
GTGATTTTCAAATACCTTGAAATTTCCATCCAAAATACATCATATCCGTCAATTTATTAATGTTACTTACAAGATAAACAGCTTGATACAAATTCAATACTAAATTTTATGTGAAAAGTGTGACCTCTTCTTTATACGGTAGGGAAATTTGTGATTTTTTACAGAATGTATTCAGCATGTAGTTTGGATACCCTGAATTCAAGTTTAACGTCCAGTAGGGTGTAACATAATTTAGGCATTCAGAAACATTTTAAAAACTGAAAAATATTCTTTCTACAAGTGCAAAATTTTCAGCTGAAGTAATTTTCTATCAAATGAGTTAAAAATTATAACTATGCGTGTTTTCTATAAACTATATTTGAATTATTAATGGCATGGAAAATCCCTGCTAAAAATTGTATTCCAAATTAATATCCATTTTTACAGATCTTGCTTTTTCCGTTGATCACAAAGAAGCTCCATCAAAACGTTTACATCCTATTTTGGCTGAAATATCTTGCCGCACAATAAAAACTACAACACTACTTATGCACTTTGTTCAGATCGAAAACACATTTTGAATTTCAGTTGGAATTTTATGAGATAAGGAATCTACTGGAAATCGATCTACTTTTTATTCCTTTAATGGTCAAAACAGTTTTATATTTCAATTAGAACTCACGGGAGAGGCAGAATAATTAAGGCACCCACACAGAATTCCTCAGCTTATTCACATGTCGTTAGGTTTTTTAGCACAAATTCGAGTTAGTACGGCGTCTAGGTGTAACTCATTCACTTCGCTGGTCCATCTTAATTAAAATAGTATTTACTTTATGCTGCCATCAGCTTTGTCTCCTATCAGCTGTATATTTTTTGGTTCCGAATCTTGAGGAAAGTGGCTTTAACGTATGAATTCTAGAGAATGGCATAATTAGACAGACTTTTTTAGTGAAATGCTCTGTGATATCGTTGTTTCTTAAAAAAAATTAAATGTATGGAAAGTACGCTATTCTAAGAAAAAAATGTTCATTTTGGGTTGTTACTGCATTATATGGTGCAATTTTAAAAGTAGAATACTTTGCGCTTTGTCATAAATAACTTTCTTATACAAATAATATTTTATGAGGTTCTCCAAATGTTTATCCATTTTCCCACTAGTGGGCCACATTTGAAGGATCGCCCAAACATCAAACATCACTACGGAAAAAAGTTAAGACCTCAAAAACTTTAACGTCGTATATGTTTTTGATAAACTGATTACTATTCTTTAATGAGTTGCCTCTTTAAATTTTGTTTTTATAGGGTGTTTTTGTTTAATGTCAAAGAAAGCTTAAAAGTATCATACGATATGTTAAAAGAATTAATTTACCAGTAAATGGTGGAATGTTTGGAGGTTTCTCATAAAGTATTAGCAAACGTTAGGGTACAATTGGCACGTTTTAATTTGATATTGCTTGTAATCGTGATTATTTGACTTTCATGCACTATATCATAGAGATTTTTATATCTGAAATTAAAAGATTAATAAAGGCTAAAATGACTAGGTAGTGATTCGTCGTTCATGGTCACCACAGGATAACAAACCACGTTTCAAGTGCGATAAGTTTGTTTGGTAAAGAATTCATACAAACTTTATTAATATGCACAAACTATTATAACGAAAATGTGGGATAAAAATGAATATGAAGTACCACCTCAAGTGGTGAACATGTTAAATCATAAAAGAGTGCAGAAATGTTCTATGGCAAGATGGCATATATGGAGAAAAACAGAGGAATAATTATACTACGCAACGCTATATGTGCTTAAGGGATGATAGTAATTTCCGTAATCACGCTTCAGTAGGTAGATGGCATAGTTTTTCTATTAGAAAAATTGTACATGGGACCTGCAATCACCTGAAATTTAACTTTAATTTAGATTTTGAAAAATTGTGCGTTTTGGTTTAAAAACGTCAACTACAAACAACCATATGCGCCCGCGTTTTGGTCTCCGTAGTTTCTACACAACAGACGGTCTTAGTACGTTCAAAGGGTACCGCCATTCATAATGTCTGCAATAAAATGCAAGCGTCTGCAGATTTGCCAAAAAATAAAAAACGGGAAAAAAAAGCGGGTTTTGCATTTATCGTAGCGTTTAGTTTAATGGAGTGACTTAATGCGAAATAACAATAGAGATAATATCTCATGAGATTTCAATGGAACTTCACAAATCGTTTTTGGTTTCGATAAGATCACTTAAGTAAGAATTTAATAGTAATTTATTTTAACCTTATCTGTGGGCACTGCCGTCACATATATATGCATGATTCAGAATGAGCTAGTATTCGCGCACCTGAAATATTCGATTCTGTCAGAAGTGACGGCTTGCCCACCATAAATGTTCCTCATAGATTATTCGTGACTTCATTAGGTGAAATATAGTTCATAGTAAAGATGTATAAACATGTTATTTCATGCACAAATTTGGGAGCCAGTTAGCTCTATTTACTGTTTTACATTTGATGAAAGATTATATTTATGTTTCAAGCAATTGCTAATTATGAAATTTCTATGACCGTTAAATCTTCAATCATAATGCCTTGTAATTGAAACTTTTTGTCTCAGTTGATTGTAGAAATTCCTAAACGTTATGTAAAATCTTCTTCCTATTTTTTTAAAAATGCGTGCTTTACAGAAAAATGTGCGTTCTGTCGGAAAGGACTGTTCACATGGTGTACGTTTTTCTCATTTTTTTAAACCTTGATGAGGGTTAATATATTGCACTGGAAAAAAGGATAAAACTTTTATCTCCTGTACTGGTTTGGAATTAAATGCCTCTTCAATGCCTAAAATTGTAAAAAGGATATATTTTAGTCTTTTAAATATTAACTGAGATATTTTAGTGGTGATATCCACTTTCACAAAACTTTCTTTGTTTTCGTTTTTCAATGCAAACTGTTAAATGATCAATACGGTCCCTGTCAATTGCAAAATTGCATGAAGTCTACGTGACCCTCTTGTACATATCTTAGAGAAATGTTTGATTATCCGTAGTTAAAATGTATATTACATGGAGGTTGGAGATCCACAAAAAACAGTTAATTGTGGTTGGCGTTCAGAATTATTTGGCCATTGAAACACAACTGAAAACAAAATGAATTTGTTCAAGAATATTGTCTTCAGAATGCATAATTGTCTATCAAATGAGTACAGGAAAGGATATTTTAATGCATTATTTTTATAAAATATACTTTCATTTACAACCTAATCAAAAATTGATGAGAAACTTTCATTCTTGTCAAGTGCGCATTTTTCAAAAATGTAGATCAATCATACTTAGAACTCAATTGTCAATAAAATACAGTAGGTTTTTGATCCCATGAATTATATTAAAACTTAAGAAAAACTGCTTATCACCAGCGAAAAAGCTGCACAAATATACCAGATTTTTGAAATAATAAGGCGCAAATATATGCATGTAAAAGAAACATCGAATATTTAAAGTAATCGCACATTGTCTGGAAATTCCAAACTTTTCAGACAATCGAAAAATGCTGAAACTTCAAAATTTTTGTAAGTGAGGCAATTGTAATTTTTAATTAAGTGAAAGTCTGTTCAACTAAAACCCGAGGATAGAAATAATCACAGGGTGTGATTCGTTTGAAGCGTGCACGTGAACATCCTTCAAGAATGCACTATATACATAAGACGGCAGCTATCAAGCGGTTAAAGGTTAAAGGTTAAAGGTTAAGGTTAAAGGTTAAGGTTAAAGGTTAAAGGTTAAAGTTATAGAATGCACTATATACATAAGACGGCAGCTATCAAGCAGTGTTCAATTAAGGTAAAGGTGGAAGGTGTGCGCGGTTTTTTGATTTCCCCGAAAGGAAATGATGCTTCTTCCCACTGCAAATACGAAACTTAAATTTTCCTCTATACTGTGGTGTTTCTCGCCGTATTTGTTCGTCTTTAGGCCCTCTCTTAAGATCATTGATGCACCAGATCGTGGCCGGATAAATACTTAGTAATTGTGCAAAACTGAAACTGTTACTTTCCTTAGATAAAATTCATAAAGTGTAGAATTTGTGAAACATATATTTCTAACGGAATATTTGACGTATAAAGCTCACCTTTATCACTCCAAATGTTTAAATCTCTTGCACTGCTTAAATAAAATACAGTCTAAAGGAATGACATCACATTTCGTAAAAGTCTTGATGATTCCCTCGAAGGACATGGCTTTCGATTAAACCGAATACGTGACAGTTTTCGATTACGAAAACTGCGTACTGCTCCCATTGTTACCTATTGCCGACAAATTTAAGTCTCTTCCTTTACGACTTTACTTGATATTAAGGACAACTTCTTTGCCGAGGCTTTTATGAAAGGCAGATCCTGCATATTGAAGTGCAATGTATATGAAAAATTTTATTTATTCTGAGAGAAAGAACGTAAACAACGTACGTAATTTATATGTACATTAGTGTGTTTTCACATTGGGGATAATTATGGTGGTGTGTCGGTATTTTTTCAGCGTCTCTCCAATTTGACTGATAATGCATCTCGCTGGCTTGGGAATTAGACCAGAAAAATGTCACAATTTTCACAAAAATCTGTAAATATTAATTTCCTGCTAGTAACATATTTTTAGTTCTTCTGTTTTTTAAAACAATTTCCATTTTAATAACTCTAACGGCCACTAGGACAAATGTATTGCAGCTATTAACAAGCATTGTTATAGACCATAATTATAGATGACTTGCTTCTCTGATTACTAAAAATGAACAGAAGCTTTCTTTCGAAATTAGCTATACAGCAGTTGGCATTTCAAATTTATTAATTTTTCAAATTGTACGAAGCTCTTTGAATGCCCTGAGGATGTTTAGATGACAGATTAAACCAAATGATTTCCTGCTAAATTAAACAAGCCGCACGATTCAAAACGGATATAAATGTGATTTTCGATTGTATTTTTGTGACTATCATTATTTTTTCGTTCTAAATATCTTTCTTTCTTGAAGTGAAAATTTAGTCCACTTATGTTGAATTAGCTATGCATTTCGCTGCATTATTCAAACAGAAATTATAGTTAACCTCCATTTAATCTTGATTGATTTTAGAGATATAAGTTTTATATTATATATCACTTAGAAGAAAACCTTAAGGATTAATTGTTCTTTTTCTTGTAAAGGTTTTGCGTTCCTCTACGAATACTCCATTTTCAAGGTCATTTATTTAATTCTTCAGAGCAACGTATCAATTCATATTGAAAATAGCAACTATACTTAAGCTGTGAAAATTATTGTAATAACACGGTGTTTAGTAAATTAAATTTATGAATCGCATTTAGCCGATATGTGGCCGTTTTATGACACGCTTGTGGGGTTTTGCTCATCATTGTGTCTTCAAGCGTTTCTATTGTGCTTTCGGTATATAATTTATTTTGAAATGTTAGCCTTTTAATCGCTTCGGAAATAAATGCGGGTTCATGCCACGAATCGTTTAGAATGAAGGTTTGTACACACACGTCAATATCATCTGTGCATTTTGAAGGAGAAATCTATCAATTTTTGTGGGTTTACGGCGCCGAAAAGTAGATGTTAACATTGAAATCTTGCAAGATTTTTCCTACTGATGGCACACAAGCCAGCTGAGAACCTTGTGGATCGAGTCTTTTAATATATTTAAACGAATTTCACCACTTATTGTAGTGAACATAAAAATCAGGAAATTGTTTTTTTAGCTTTTCAAAATTTAGTATAGTTCAACACCTTTTATTAGAAGATTTGCAAAATAATTAGATGATCAATAGTTTAACGATATTTCATAAGACCTGGGCTTAGTTCGTCTCGTCTCTTTGTGAATAACATCTTTCCCAAAACGTTCCATTGTTTGTATTATCAGGTATAATATGAAACTTTCTATCCGGCGTGCATTGTGTTTGATATCCGGAAACCGCTTGACTTCCTATTCTTCCAACTTTTAAATCACTTTCAGTCTTTACTCGAAACTGAGGAATGTGGCAAGCTAAATAGGTAACCTAAACAAGTATACTCAGCTTATTCGTTGGACACGATTCTTTTGGCATAAATGCGGGTTATTTGCAATTTTCGTGAGGACAGGCGTTCACTTCGACATACATACCACAAAGATTTCCATGAGCATTACTCAGAAGTTCAAATGACCAATATATATTTATGCAACTGAGTTCTAGTGCCTGTGCAATGTGTTCCATGTGTTATACTTATATTAGCTGCTACGCAATGGCGAGCTTCCTTATCAAATCATATTTTTAAACCTTAACATAGTGTCCGTTTAAAAGTTCTTAAACTTTTCTGAACAGATATTTGATGGCTTTCAATTTTCAAAAGAAAACAAAAACTCACAGCAGCCTATCAAATTTATTTTATCATATTAATTAATGTATCTTTTACGAAGTTCAGGAACATCTTATTCTGTAAAAATAGAGAAGTATAGGTTTTTCAATCGCCCACGTGATCTGTCCAGCTTGGTAAACAAAAAATATGTGATGTTTTTTCCTATTTGACAACTCGAAACCCCTTAATTAAGAGTGCCTTTGGGAGCCCATATATTGTAGGTATATGGTATATTGTTGATTTTTTGCTGCTAAAAACGTTTTCAACAACTTTTCAGTTCTAAAGCTCTGCCATTGAGTCTACATTTGCTTTTAACTTATAGGTCTGAACAAAAGGGCGCTTCTTTTTTGAAATATGTATCTGAGATTATGTTCGGAGGTATTCGTTTAAGTTACATACAGCCTATTCTGCAGACGTTTTTCCGATTATATTTGAAGCTTATCTTGTTAAGAGTGCCTGTAGCATAATGGAGGAGACTTTATGTACATCTGAAAAAAAAGAAAACGTAGGAGAACAAAGTGAGTTTACCTTTGTAGTTGCAGTTGGTTCATTGTAGTCATCAATTTTGCTGCCGGAAAACTATATGGCCCTTGATACAGGCTGTGAGCTTAAAAGGTTTTAACATGTGTTTTCGGCAGATTAGAATAATTCGGCGTACGCCTCTGAAATCATCAGCGACCTCGCGCTGCTTCCTGTGATCTATTTTAAATGGCTACAACAATTATGTTATCTTTGTGTTATTTCTTCTTTCAAATGCAACAAACTTCGACAGATTTTTATGCAAAAATGTTTGAAAAGGGTATGCATTGCACTGTTTTTCATTTTTTAAATCATATTAACATTATATAACACGTACATTATGTGGAGCGATTATCAGTATTAAAAGTTTGAAAAATTGAGTTTGAAAAGTGTTCCCGTGAGTGTTATTTGCAATCGCTGGGACAAGAGCATTATTCGACTGCTTTTTCAGATTCCGACTTCAATACATCATCAGAGAGAGTAACAGATACGGGAAATTCTTACACAGGGAGTTGTAGTATTTATAGGATGCATTCACTATGCTGCTGCATGCCTACGGCAATCAACGGCTCTCCTTTAATTGATGATGACTGAGCTCTGGTGAGTTACTTATTTAATGGCTGGCATGCGGGTCGTTATCCGATAAAGTGTCATCCCCCGTTTTGGAGGGTGGCTGGATGATTGCTCAATTATCTGGCTCGCCGGCACTGGTGTTGGAAAATGTGTTCACCTTAGTGCTCTCTGAGTGCCCGATTGCTCTGGCCATACTGAGTCTCAACACAGAATATGGGTTGGGAAGGTCATTTCTCTTGTTGATAGACTGGGGGCGTGTAATCCCTGATTCAAGCAATTCGCGACTGACGTTATTATCACCTCTTGTGAGAATGTTTGCTTCGTTGAACTTTAAAATGTGGCTGGTTCTTGCCGAATGAACCGCGAATTGATAATTGGCATCATTTCGCCGCACTGCTGCCACGTGTTCACAATTCGCGTTTGAATCGGTCTTCCCTTTTCTCCAACGTAGTTGCTTTGCCCGCAACTGCACCATATCCGTTAAACAGTTCCAGATGTTTCTTGTCGTGGCAGTGGGTCCTTTGGTCTCATTACCTGACGCCAAATGGTGGCCAATGGTCTGTGTACAACTCGAACTCTAAGTGGCGCGAGATGGCGGCTGATGGCCTACGTTCGTATATACTTACGCAGTGAACCCCAACGGAGATTCAGTTCAGCTAGAGCGTCCAGAACGAAATGTTAGATGCATATTATTAAAGGAAATTTGTTGTTCACATCCAATTTCTTACAGTTCACAAAGAATAAAAACCAATGTTCAAATGTGGAAAGTTTCTTTGGAGAAGTTTTCGAGATTCAAAAACTCTCCACCAGAAGCCAAAAACGGTCAAATGTATAAGATACTTTAAAAACATAGTTAAAACGAAAAATGCCTGCGTAAAATTTACTGGTAATTACTGCTTACATTTCAAAAGATTTTGACTGGTAAAAGAAAAAATATGTACTAGGCATGAAAAATGACATGGGAAAGCGGCAGACGAATAAGTTAACTACGCAACAGTACATGTGCCTAAAGGAGTTATGTTAATTTCCATCCTCGCGCTTCAGTAGGAACCTAGCATATTCTTTGTAGGATGGATGCATTTCCATGACACAAATTGCAAAGTTTTGAGTTCACTGAGATCATGTAGTGCACGTTTACCTTTAACGTAGTGTTCTAAAAAATGAGGCCTTTCGGAATTAAAAACTACACACCTACAAACATTCCCGTATGTTTGCATTTTAGTCTCCAGAGCTCCAACACAGCAAATTTTTTTAGTTAGTTCAAAGAATGCCACTGTTGAAACGTTCTGCTAAAACATTTAAAAAACCATGTATGTTTTTCGAAAAAATAATGAAACACTGGCGCACAACGCCATTTTTGCATTGATAGTAGCATAGTAGCGAACAGCCTTAATTTGAGGATATCACTTAAGTATAAATGCAATAATAGTTTTAATTTCATTTCATCCTTATTTATAAGTCACGCAGAGATGCTTACTTTAGAATTAGCTGGTTCCGTTTTATTGCAAAGATAGCATTCTGTCAAAAAGTGCCTCATGACCTAGGTTAAATTTTTCTCAACCTTTTCTGATGCACTCCTTACCTGAAATATATGTCATAGACAACGTCCACTGAAATTTTATAATCCTTTCTTATGTGAGGGCCCATTGCGTCTTTTTAAACATTTGCACTGAAAGAAATGGTACGTTTCTGTGTAAAGCAGTTACAAGTCGTGAAATTTTAGGGGTCGTTAAATCCTCCTTCCTAAACCAATGTAGCCGTATATTTAATAATGCTGCTTATTAACTATACAAGGTGACCCCATCCATGATATGCGTTAGATAGAATGCATACAGCATGGTGTTTGAAAACCCTGCTTGCATATCTAGTGACAGGTTGGGTTTATAATTATTCGTTCATGGAGTTGATTTTTGGCACCAACATGGATTCTTACTTCAAAAATAGAGTTCTAATTGGCCATTCTTTTCTATCAGACGAGTATGGGAAAAATATGTTCATGCATATAATTAAATATACAAGGGTGTTAAAAATCAAAGAGAAAACATAATATTTGCGATGTCATTCTTAAAATGGAGTGTCTTTAAATTGTAAGGAATAAGACTGCTTAAAGACGGGCATCTTGACGGAAGGGTTTTCGCTGCGTTTCATTAATACGTTTTTTGGAATTCAAAAAAAATCAAAATCTTTGTTAACATTTCCTGAGGTAACAAATTTATAGTTTATTTCAGCTTTTCAACATGGCTATACGAAGCTAAACGATTGCATTTTTCAGGCACAGATATCAGATGGCGTGGAAGCTAATTTCTATCCGGCTCGATATATTATTCTTATGCACTGCTGCAACATTTTAATCAAAAGGAATTATTTTGTATTTTTAGATAGTCGTATTTAATCATTCGAATGTTATGTCTCTCAAAAGACACTGAATACGTTTCATTGTTTGACTGCACAATTTGTGTATTGCAATGCACTATTACACACAACACGATAAGTGTTCCGGTTTCAGCTTGCTGTCCATAATATAGTTTTTTCTATTTTCATAATGGAGATTTTATTTTATATTACTGGCCTCTTCCTCAAACTTGGCGTTTTTGTGGGACAGTGACTGCATTGAGTAGTGCAATTTATGTGACAGTTTAGTTGATTATGACAGAAATGGCGTAAAAATAGTTCGCCTTTTTAAGGGTTGCTGTGTTTGGGATACTCATGGCCTAAAATGAGGTCGTTCATATCAAAGTATGTCTACATCGACTGATATTACGTCGCGCGTAGTTAAAATCGGACCAGAAATGTTTTATAATTATCACCGAATCTGGTGAGTTTGCTCTTCGCCTAGTCGACCATTTTAGAGTTCACTGTCTGCTAAGTAAGTTGTTCTCACTTTTATAAACTTAAATTCAACAAGCATAACAATAATTTATATCTTTCCGTGATCAAGCGTTGTTTTCTTCAAAATTGACAGAAAAATGATCCATACCAGTAGAAATTTAGCTTCTCTGTGTACAAAACAGCAACTTAATCCTTCCTTCAAAAACAAAATTGGTTGAAGAATAGTAATTAAGGCATTGGCATTTTTGAGTGCTTGAAATTGCACAAAGCACTTTGAACTTTATAAAGACGTATAAAAAAGGAAAACCACCCAAATTTAAGGAGCTAATTTGGTAGAAACGCAACAAATAATGGTCGCCTTTGTCCTTTTTGATCTGCTCAGTAATTGGCGCAAAGAATGCTTTTTTATTTTGTGATGCTCTCACACTGGTTGTTTCTGACACAATTTTTCTCGGAAACGAAAGGTTTTTCTTCGCCATTATATTAAGTTTTGTCGCTTACGGTGAAATGTAAAAAACTGACTAATTTGTAAAGCCCATTTAACCCGAACTGATAATTCACATATAATATCTATAATAGCATAAGATCTTAAGCATAAATTGAACTTTTATAAGTGAACCTGTTGTATGATTCTCCAAATCCTCGAGGCCTTTACTTCAGGTCATCTAGACAATTTATTCTAACTGGTTTCGTGCTCTATATTGAAAAATCTAGCTATACACAAACTAGATCAGTTTCCATACTAACAGTGCAGGCACGTTTGTGGACATAGTCTTCCGTTACATGACATGGCTGCAAGTGATTTGACTAATAAATGTGTTTTCCAGCGTTACATCTATGCGTTCATGCATATAACGCATTTTGACATTTAAACCGTTAGATATCCTCAGAATTGAATGCGCTTATATGAGGCAACTGTTTCGAAATGAAGATTGAGGTGCGCAGAGAGAGAGCATATAGGCATTTAGCAGGCGAAACCCATCAGCTTCTGCGGGCTAACCCCGTGGATGCCATTGACTGCCGATAGGTCACTACAAGCAGGCTTCTGATGTGCCATACCGGCTGCACGCTTACCGGCCTGCAGCCTTTTCGAGCAAGCCTATAAAACTTCATTCGCAGGAATTTCCTCAGTTTTATTAGTAATTTCTGACGATAAAATATTGTGAAATTGTTGCTATAAGATTGCAAAGTATTATTCGCTCCAAGAAAATCTCCTCAGAAGATTCTCTGAGTGATTACAGGCTCCCTGGTTATTCAATGCTTTAATATCTTCCAGGTGAGACCTGCACTTGTCCTTCCTCAACTTAACTCATTTATCATGAGCTTTATGAAGAATCTTCTCAAAATAATAAATAAATAATTAATTCCTTTGACCAGATTGTGACAACCTCGGTGCCCTCGGTGGGACTGAAATCCATGGCAGCAAGGGGAATGTTTTAGTACAGCCAACGCTCTAGCCAGCTGAGCTACGAGGCTCCATCAGGAGCTATAATTTTAATCACCTTTTTGTCAAGTTACCTGCCCGGCCTACAGTCACGCAGGGAATCCACCCATTCTGAGATAGTAAGCTTACTTCCTAAACATTCAATCTACAATCCACAAGATGACTACCAGGTGCAATTCAATAATTAGGGGTTTTAAAATAGTTGACCTGAATGATTCAAATCCCGGCTATTGGTGAAGGTCTCGTAGCTCAGATGGCTTGAAAGTTGGCTGTACTTAAGCCTTCCCCTTGTTGGCGTTGGTTCGAATCCCACCGAGGCCGTCAAGTTGTTCACAATTGGGTCAAATGAATCCTTAAACTTTGTCATAACCCCTTATTAACTAAATATTTTTAGTACCCATAAGGGTATTTTCGTAAACAATTTTTTTAAAAAAAAACCTTATAGAGTGAGTCGTAGAACGGGCGCGCAGTTGTTTGGGTAAATAATAGACGGTTTGATGTGATCTACGATTTCCTCAATTGTAAACAAATTTGGCGCCAGAGGAATATCGTTATTGAATGACAGTTGTAGATATTAAACGCATCACCTCTTCCGGCGTGCATTGTGCTTGGCGTTTGGCTGTTTCTCTAATTTTATTCCTTCAACGGTCACAACAGCTTTAATCTTCCATCAAAAGTCTTGTGTTAGTGACCCAAACAAATGAATTCAATGTCTGCGTTTGAGAAGTTGTTCTCTTCCATAGTGGCAGTTTATGTTTGACGTTTGCGGTGTCACTTGTGCACCCCGATTATTCATCTTAACTTAAGCACTGCTTTAGAATGGAGTCATTAGATGATTTTCCAATTAGATATATGGGCATTGCTGCCAACAGCAGGGCCCATTAGCCCTAATTTATTTTTTGGCAGTTTTGAATTATTTTTCTGATGCTTTCGCAAAAACCTGGTGACTTGTCGTCATTTATTCTAAAATAATTGCAGGTCCCTGGAAAATACGGTGTTTCGGTAAACTGTTGCCTGTATTTGTTATTACTGCCCCTTATAGCATACATAGGTGCAATTTATGAGTATTTTTAAAAACGAATATTTCCAAAGAAGTAGATGTGATCGCTGGGACAAGAGTTTTATTCACCTGACGTTTCGGATTCCAACTCGAACCCATCATCAAAGACAATATCAGATATGGTTACTTCGTATACAGGGAGTTGCAGTATTTATAGGATTTATTGACTATGCTACTGCATGCCTATGGCAATTACCAGCTCCTCTTACTTGATGATGACGGCGCTCTGGTGCGTTAATTGTTTGATGGCCCAGCGATCGCATCTACTTCCTCTCTATTACTTCCTGGGACTCGCATTTTCACTTGTATCGGCAAGACAATATTTCTTCTGCTCTCACATAACTTACTTATCTACATCCTATCGCATCTAGGATGCGCGTAGAAAAGATACATATTCAGGTTTCCAAAGGTTGTTTTGATGATTTGTTCCTGTTTGTATTATTTCTGTTTAATAGTAAAATGAGCTCTAATATGCAGATGTTGTCTACATGTTTAGTTAATGCTGTTGAAATGCATTACGCTGCATTATTGACCTTTGGAATTGGTATTCAGCAATGGATGGACGGATTTTTAATCCACGTAGAGTGCGGGAAACCAAAACATTAATTATGTGTTAGTGCCCAGTTCAAAAGACTCCTTTCACAGCTACCGAAAATTTATTAGTCTCCGGGTGGCCGTTCTTACTAGAAACTTATGCTTACGCTCTTTCCTGGCTGCAACAATATGAATACAACGCATGCCTTATGAATGTCTGTAAATGTTCTCCGTTTTATTTAGCGTTTTTTTTCTTGAAGTTTTGTAGCATTCTTTTTTTCTGTAAATTGTAGCCATGACATGCTGGGCCTTTCAACTCTGTGTTTCAATCTTCCATCAAACCTATGCCGAGGAGCAGGATACGCACGCCGATTCCGATTATAGGGAGCAATTAGCCCAGCAGGCGTTTTCAGCATCTTTGGCTGTTGCTTTATGGAAAATTCAATTTTGAATGAATTTCCAAATTTATGAAAATAGTTAAAGTTTTCTTCGCTTTTTTCTGCAGTTCGTAGCATTCCCCTTCTTTAAATTTTAACCACAACATGTGGAGCCATTTAAGCCTATGTTTGATAAAACTAACAAATTACTCGAGATGACTAACAACGGTTTTTATATAACTATATCTCCAGCTGTTTACCAATTGGGTTTTGGTTTGTATAATGAATAATTTAAATTGCTTGCACATGCCCCTAAGTCGTCTATGGTTCCAGTCAGCCTGCAAACGTTCTGCATTTTTGATAAAAACTCGCCTCAAATTGTTCATACTCTATGCCGTCTTCTGAACAACGTAATGGGCGTAAGACATAGTCGCGGTGTCAACTACATTGCGATAATTTTGAGCCCTATCTAAAGATAGTTTGCTGAGAAACGCTAGTTTATGTGGACACAGCACGTTTCACGATGTTTAATGGGCTGGTCTACTTTCGACATTCAGAGCAGTCTACTCCGAGGTACATCGGCATTTTGCATTATTGTTGCAGCAACAAAATGACAATTTAACACATTCAGGCTTGAATATCTCTTACATTATACAGTTCTAAACCGACGCACTTTTGGCTTCTTTTATTGTAATTCCAAGTCCTTAAAGCTGTTTTTGTGGCTGGTCAAAATGGTTCAAGCGTGTCCTGAAACATTGACCTCAATCACAGTTAACCACATCGCTATAATTAAACGCATGATTTTGCGTGAGAAAGCACATGCGGTTCAATGATCTTATAAACGTTTCCGTGTGGAAGGCATCTCCGGTTTCCCAGAGGATGCGCGTAGCGTACTTTTCCATTCGCATTTGAGCAGTGTCCGGTAAACTAAACGGTTGAGATCGTTGTGGGTTCATGCAAGGATTGTGATAATTTCAAGTCACTACTAGCACGTCAACTGATTACTCAGTTCGAGGCCAACACCAATTGCTGGTCATCAAACTGACTCAGCTTAAAGAGAAAAAAATATTAGAGGAGTACCAAATGAGGTGCGAGTGAATAATAAATCTTGATAATAATATAGAACTTCAAGAAAAAATATTAATTGAATGAAGCTGCACGATAGATTATAATGCAACATGCTCAATTTTGACCACATTATCTCCGCTTAAATTAATTATTTCCACTCTGATTGGCTCTTTTCGTATACTTGATAGCAGTCACAACGCTCACATTACCTGCCCCTTCCTGAGATACTCTCGCCTTCTTTATCGGAACTCTGTCGGAATTACTCACTAATATTGTTAATTTTTCACCAGTAACAGTACTTTTAAAGCTTCAGGTACATATAAGTACAGTTCATTTCGTTTCTACTGTGTAAACCATTTGACGTTAACTAAACAGTAACACGTCTTTAGGCAGCAGGCGTTGCGTCAAATTAATTAACGGAAAAATAATTCCAAGTTATGTCTTGTGTTCAAGCAAGCCGATTTCTGAGTGGGCGTCCACTTTATTGGCCTACAGAAATGACCACGTATGTGGTCTAGATTGCTCATTTGGTTGTTCAGGACTTTGCGAAACCAACTTATACTTTACTAAATGGTGCCCAGAAAACATTCATTTCGTCCCTTCAAAATTAAGTGCTGAAAAGTTCTTTTGAAAAATATTACATCCTTTTTTGTACTTTTGAAAAACTACTTGCGTTGTTCCTTTCTTATGAGCCCTCCGAACCATTTACCACGCATTTACGCTGGAGCAAAAAAAAGCATTATGAGTGCACTTTCGAAACTGCCTTTTTGGCGATTGATGGGGTTCACAAACACGGGCGAAGTTTCGAATGTCATGTGTATTTCTCGTCACTGACGGGAATAATTTTATTATTTTTTGGACTTTTAATTCGTATAGGAGTCCATCGTGAGAGATAAAGGTGGCAACAGAGCAGGCAACAGAGCAGGGTATGCACAAATCAAAGATCAGTAACGTAGACTGAAAGTTATGTATCTGTCTGATGCCGACATACAGAGCCCTGAGTAGTCAACATCCGTCATTGATGTTCGATTGACCCATGCCCCCTATAGCTTTGGCTTGCCATAATACCGCTATTATCTCCAAAGACGAACTCCCACAAAAGATCGCAATTTCAGAAAAGTAAATAAATATTTCTACTTATTAACTAGTGTTCTTCCTACCTGCCCAGGTGTGAGTCATATAACTCATTTCATACAATAAATTCGCTATGTCATAAATTCCCGAAGTCCGTTTTTGATTCGAAGAGCTTACTTAAGTAGCATTGTACAATTTGTTATCACACAGCGTAATCCCAAAGTATTGCCTTCACTTCGGGAGATCGTCTTTTGACCGAGCTTCCTTCCAGATCGTGCAGAAACCGCATTCTGCAAAACGTGACTACTAAACTGGTATGCATTTTTTCAGGTATTTTACAGGTCCATAAATATTCTAATATATAGTTGCAAACCCACGTTAAAATTATCATTTATGCATTCATTTTACATAAACTTACGTCTTATGCTAAGTATGGGTATCAGACAAAGTTATAAATCGATTTTGAAAACGTTTCTTATTATGAACTTGTGAAGAGCTTGAAATGTCCATTGATAATGCATCGTATCTGTCCATTTATTAATGCTGATTATGAGTTGTACGTAATGGTTAATATCCACTGCAAATTTTTGAGTGCTATAAGATGTCTTACTACCAGCTAAGAGATGTGTGTCATTGTCTTTTTAGAAAATACGCAGAGCTTGCACATCAACTATTTATAACATTCAAAAGCTGTGTGTATTTGTCTACGTGAATGTTGATGTGTCTCTCAGAGAATTCTTGTGAATCACAAACTTTTTCAAAATTAAAATAAATCTTATTTCAAGTATGAACGCACAAATAAGACTTTTCTCTTAAATTTATGAAAGAAGTAAAATCCACAGAAGACAGGAGACTTTGTGGATTCACAATTGACGGATCCTCGAAGGCAAGAACATATAACTAGAACATGCGTTTATTATTTACAAAAATCTTGGGTAGATTAAACGATAATCAAACACGTTCTTTAATTAATGGATTGACTGGCAGATACGAATCCAAAGATTCCTTGTCAAAATTCAGCATGCTATGTTGTTTAAAGCAAATGCAGGTTACGCTCAACGTTCGCGGTGGTACTCATGCACTTCGTTGATCAATCTTTTTTTAAAATAGTCTTTAAGGAATGCAGGCATTAGGTTCAATGACCACCAGATATATAGACGCTGATGTCGACTGTAGAGCCGGTTAGTCATAACGGGTGTTTTAGGCAGATTTTAATAATCCCGCAGATGCTTTTTGAAAACCTCGGAAACCTCATCGGAATTAGACTTCGCCAGAGAATTGCAGGGTTAGACTGAGAGTCTTGAGTTTTTAGCCTTTGTCTTAGTTACCCGCCAACCCTTACGTAGCTAGGGACGTTGGAGAACTAGCAGGTGTCTATGCAGACTCGCAAACATTAACAGATCCCTTTTTGAAACGCTTGATGGGATTTGACCTCACAATCAATCAAAGCCCAGTAAAGCCCGCAGTCGCTCCTTTGCTTTCCTCTTTGGTTTAATTTTAATTCACTAGGAAAGTGGTTTTGAGCCAAGGGCACTATGTCATCGCAATCATACACCTCAATGCAACCATCCTATCAAAAGCTATGTTCGGAATTACCTTTTCCCGCCTAAGTTCGAACTGGCCTGCAGTAGCCAGTTGGCATGAAATAAGTCGCCCTCTGTAAGACAAAAAGTCATTTTAATACTTCAGGGCAGTTTTTCTAACAAACTGATTCCTTCGCTTCCCAGTTAGATATTGGCCGTCACAACCAAACTCCGCCTTTCACGGAGGCGTATTATAACCCTCGAAACACTCCGCCAACGGCTACCTCCTCGTGCGCAGACTTTTAAAACAGGCGCACAAGGAAGCATGCTGACTGCATGAAACGGTGTCAAATGTTTTTCTAACATAGGCCTGTGCAATTTCGGTTTGATATACTCTTACGGTTTGCATGAACGTACCTTTCGCTGACCACAGGCCCAGAAAATGGTGACCTCGCTAGGGGGTTGCACAGACCTGTTATGCCATAAAAGCTCTAATTAATGGCTACCTAATTTGGTAACGTTGGATTAGACGTCCGGCAGCCAGTAACGTGGCTTCAGAAACTCTACTAGAAACCATCAGGGTAATAAAATGTATAAATTGGATGCAAGTTCACAGGCTGTTGCCTATGCTGAGTGTTCGTGAAGTAGGGAACCTTGCCAGCTCACTGAGCCGCCCGCTTAGCCATGTTCACTTTGGGGCAACAACTTCTGAAGAGGCAGCCCAGAGAAGGTAAGTCACAGGTGATGGCATTCTGGACAGAAACTCGGGGATTGATAGTTACTACCAGCCCGAATAAAATATCCATAAAAACGGAGTTCAGGGATGTAAAGATTCCCGGTCGCTCTATCGCTTACTGTTGGTTTGCTCGTTTTCTGCAATCAACACTTTGGCACACAAAAAGCACCTTTCGTTTCGAACTCAATGTAGCGACTCGTTGGTTTGCAGCTATAGTGAAGGCATATTGGTTTTTTGTCTCAGACACAAGCGAGCGTTGAAAATACCTGCCTACGGGAACGGAAATCGTATGCAGGCGCGTACTCGTCCCATGGCAGGATGTTCGTTATTGCGAACGTTCCAAGAGTGCCGTGCCCTGACAGGATGCACTGGGTGTGGTGACGCTCGGTAGGACAATCATCTGCATCGATGCCTCTGTTGTGGGCAACTAATTTTCCGCCTAGACTGTGTTTTCCTTTTTATTCTTTTTTTCCCACATAGCTTTGAAAATAGTTCCACCTTCCCTCGTACATGCTTTTCCGGTGAGAGCGAACCGCATCACTATGAAACATACTGTACACTGGCACTACGTACACAAGTGCATCGCTAAACTTTTTCTCAACATGTGGTGCAGTTTTTTTAAAAAAAAAAGGCAACACACTCCAAATGGAAGTAAAGTCAAGCGCGCTTTAACCCGTTGAGTGAAGTTCTCACGAGTTAGCAAGATAAAGACCCATGCTTTCGCTAAACAGCGGAGCTTGTTTGATGCATCCCTGCAAAAAGCGCGTAACCAATTTTGCCGCGTAAGTTGAAAATTTAGTTTATAGTGAATATAGCTGAATGAAAAACTACACTCGTCTGACCATGGCCGCAATTCCTTCAGGGAGGATTGTTGGACACTACATATGCAAGGCGTTGTGAGAGGACAGCAGAACGTGACACGATCCTAACGCGTAAAATATTTACTACTGGGGCTCCCAGCTGCATTTTCTTATGTTTTAATTTTACTATACGAGGCTTTTTAAATGGATGTTTAATGTATATGCTCGAAAACAAAGTGGCGCATAATCGAAAAGCTAGTGGTGGGGTACATTTGGACCCTTCTGCTTACTGAAGTTCATAAGTTTCAATTAATTTATCGTAGATTGGATCCTCTGTTAATTCAATATACTCAAAGCCGCCTTGAAAATGACGATAACCCACGTGCGCTTGGCGGAATGGTTAGAAATGTGCTAGTTTTTGAAATCGTAAAATCTGCAGAAATGCGCTCTTTTATGTGATTTGGTCAAAAAAACGTTAATTATAAAAATTTTCCATCCTTATCTCCCTCTCTCTACGCTCCTACCTGCAAATGGCCTTGTGGTACGCGTCATAAAACATTCAGCTAAGAAAGGTTTTATCTTCTGACGACTGGACATTTAAAAAAGAAAAACACCTGACATTGTCTACTTTTTCTTCCTCATGATCCATGCAAAGAATGCGGATTATTATAATAATAATGCTTTACAAACCAGATGGCGGCGAGCAGTACGCGCATTGCACCTTCGCACAGTTCTTTACATATGTAAGCACTGTAAGAAAGAAATACTGCTGGGTGCGATTATTTTTTCTCCCTATTCGAAGGAAATGCGACTAGGAGGTGAACACAGCTTTGGGTTCATGCATGTGAATCAATTGTATCGGCCTTGACGCTACAATGTTTTACAGCCATTTATAATTTTGCTGAAAATATTGAATGATACTTCAAAATAAAGCGCGCCTCCCTCTCTCTCGCTTTCTCTCTCTCTCTTAGTTTCCAAAAAGTGTGGGCATAATGGTGGTGAACTTGCGTCTCATCTACCGCTCTCTCTCTCTCTCTCTCTCTATCAGTTAATGTATGCGTTTTTCTTCCACAAACCCGATCGATTTTGTCCCAGCTTCTTCAGTGATGGTGGCCTGGATACGCCAATTGCACGCAGCAGTCTGTTCTCGATCAATATTGTCTCCCTCTCGACAGAACGATCTCCTACTTTCATTTTAAACGTATGGGCAGAATGCGGTGCTTCGTAACGGAGTTGCAATGGACTTTCAATATTTTATTAATGTTTCTCACAAAAGTGCTACTTTTTATAACATAGTAGTTAGTATCTGGTTGTATAAGTCATGACGAAATCACGGAGAAAGGAAGACAATTCGATCGTCAGATGAGCTAAACCATGCGCCCTGGGCCGTTTCTGGAGACTGCTGCCACAGCGGGCATATCCTGATCCTCAACCGCGGGTGGCAGCTTCCCAGATATCTGCGAGGAAGGCGGAGGCGGATAGAATATTTGTCCGTTGTTGTAAAGGAAGTTCGGCGGGTGCTGCGTCGAGGGTGGTAAAAACCGCGACATCATTTGCTTATTTGAGGCAGATTCAATTGGAGGCATACCAGATCCACCACTTGAGTGGTGCAGACCATAATCCTTGTCAATACATCGCATAGCCTCCGCCAGTGTCCGCTGCAAAATATTCAATACGCCAAGAACGGTAGGGCAGCCGAATCCGTGAGTAATGAGATTGAAGTTAGTCAGGGACCGCTGATTTATCGTGTCCGGGAGAGACGTCAGTCTGCCAGGGGTTGTGTTTTGGTGTAGTCCACCACCTCGCCAAACACAGCTCTTTTCGATACCAACAGCCTCTACCAGTTCGAGTATAACCTGCCTGAAATAGAGAACATCTTCTTTTACTTATTTCATTTGAGTAGATGGTTTTTTTCAGGCGCTTAATTAGCTCCCATCGAGGGCCATACTAGAAGAAGTTTTAACGCTTCTTAACTTTGTCGGGGCTGAGAAGTTAGAATATTTTGTTCCAAGTAATTTAGGCGTGAGCACCAATATTGGTGGTTTAAGTGCATAGGGCAGCCAAGCATGCAGACCGTGCCACTCTGATCACAATTTAGCATTAATCATTTGTTGAATTTCATTTTTTGTGGTACAGTTCTCTACATCACACGTAGAGGGAAAGTATGGAGTAGGTTTTTATAGTAAACCATTTTCAACTAGTTGAAAGGCAAATCAAACTTCCTGCATACCAGAAATTTTGTCATTTACACGTGATCGGAAATGATCACTCAAGCTCTCGCACGAGATCAATTTCATCTCGTTTCTAGAATCAAGATTTGTGCGGCATTCGTAAAACGGAAAAAATAGCTGTTTAGTCATTTCTTTAGTCACACCATCTGTAGGAAGCGTCTCGTTCTCACCACCGGTTCATGTTGCCCATATTACTAGTACTGCCTGTGGGGTTTGTGGTTGAGTCTTGAGGTACACCCAGGGCAACCATGTCCCTTTACCTGATTGGTAACCGTCACTTTATGTTCCAGATAGCAGCCAACAAGAGAAAGAGCCTGTGGTTCAATTTTGGGGCCGTTGAACTAATCGGCGCTTAATAACGAAAATAAACCAGGTTCGGGTCTTAAATGTCTCCAAAACTGAGGTTACAAAAGACCGGTCGATGACTGCTGCCAAGCCAGAAATGACCATCCCGGTCTTCTTCATATTTGGAAGTAATTCCCTTCTACCGATACTACTGTAGTCGTCGTACGATTGCTTACGGGGCTCTATATTGACCCCAAAGGCCAAAAAATTCCCTTAACCTGATCGTGAGCGCCAATCCACTATAGCTAAAATTGATACTGCTTTATTATTAACTCCACTAGTTATTTACATATAATAACATCTGCGTGCTTTTTTAATTTATGACTTGGAGGTCTCCGTCCTGACTGACGATAAACTTTTGTTCTCTGGACTGAGAGTCTGACCATAATTACTCCGTATCCGTGTGGTCATATAACAATTCTTTCCGGTGATAGATCGGTGTTGATCTAATCTGGTTCCGTGTGCGCGTACGAACACAATGCGTGCATATACACACTTTATGCCAAGTCTTCTGCTGAGTTGTTTTAACCTTGAATCGCTGCTAAATGAGTTTGGAAGTGGGAGGAGAACGTGACATATATGCTACCTGATCTTTAAATCATAAAAACTTCCCGCTACCCTCCATGGCTGTTGGTGGTCCTGATTCAGCTCACTAGATTAAGCAATAAGTGTTAAGAAATGCAGTCAAATGCGTAGGCGTCGAACGTCAGTTTATTCATACTCTCAAAAACTGATGCGCAAACTGGGAGTTAATCCCTTGAGGGTAAACTAGTTCAGACTCGGATGGAAAGTTAATAAGAATAGCTGAGCCGAAAAACATTACCTTTGGCGATGAAAGACTCTTCCTGGCTTTCGCTTAATATATGTGCTTTGCAAAAATTAACTGGTGCCAGGTATATCTCACCGTTTCTTAAATCACGGGGCGGAAAGTTACCGTCTGCACTAAATGTCTACATGGTTTTGTGGTGCTCTTGGACTGCCAATATGACAAAGAGTCGTACTTTAAGGGATCCATACATTCATTTCATTGCCAAGTGGTATAAATGAGCTGTTGTTGTTTTTTCAAGGTCTAACCTCAAAAACACTTTTCCGAAATGTCCTATGGTCAATTGTTTCTCGCCACCCGGTGGCAATGCAAGAGCAGGGAGAACTTCACTCATACATGTGAATTTCTTTAAATAAAAATACTAACCTCGCCGCGCAAACTTGATTCCGACGAGCGATGATTGTACCGGGAGCCGTGTTAGTGAGACCGCGCAGGAGGAATTGCGCGGTAGAGGCGACTGGGAAGTCATTCTCGCAGAGGTAGTTGAAGTCCTTGGCCAAGCGTATCGCCTCGCCTACAGCATAAAGACCAAGTAAACTGCACAGCAAGCTCTTACAATTAAGTCGGTACATTCAGCTAGATAAGCGTGTGGTAGGGGTTTAACCCTAGAATGACTTTTGAATACCATTTTCTCATTCGGAACGAGCATCGAAGTGCGGCTGATGAGGCTGCAAATTAATCATTTTACATTATTTAACGCTGCTTGAATGACTTCAGTAGTAATTAATTGTTAATTAATAATACTGAGCTCCTCTTCGCGTTGACAGAGGAAGATTTTGAGAGATTGTGGGGAGCAAACTGAAACCAGCTCAGTAACTTGGGCTTATGTCAAACCGTCAGTTTATAATCGGTAGAAATCTGGCTTTTTGATTTCAACGGAAGAAGCTAAGGATAGCAAAGTGATTGTAATTTGCGGAGAGTCTGTTAAGTAAGGAGGTTAAGGGTATCAAAAGGCATCCTGTCGGACAATCTTCAGCATCACCCAGGGGACTTTATTTTTTGTGAACCATTTTGCTCCGTAAATAGTCCTTTCTGACGTTTGTTCTAAGCCTCATGGATCGAGAATCCCCCTGAGAGTCTCGATGTGCGATTGCCAATTAAGTAGTCCTACGGATTTTGCACATCTTTTAAACTTCACGGAGATCTCAATGACCATTGCGTGTGCTTGGAGGTCGGTAGTTTCGTCGATCACTACATTCTGTACATACGATTGCTCGTAGACTTCAATGGGCTAGAACTTTCACATATATTTATTTCGAAAAACATTTTGCTCGAGGTCCTGCAGCAGCTAGGTTCTTGGTTCCGGGGTCCACAACGAAAAACAAGCGTTACGTATTCCATTTTCGTGCTATCACAAGATTGCACATCTTTAGCGTAGATCTAAGGGATTTTACGTAAGCAGATTTGTAGGGTTTGCGAATCGATTCTGGAACTAGAAAATAAAAGGGCAACTGTTCACCTAAATCTGCCATACATACTTAGATATGCCTGAATGTAGAAACGCCGATAGAATGAAGCCGCGAAAGTCGATGTGCCATATTGCGAGGGATTAATTTACACGTTACATGGAACCTGAGCTAATTGGAATATAGATTATCATCTTGGGGTGACCTGATTAGCTAAAGACCGTCACCTGCTCTTACTGATTTCAGTACACAAAAAAGGTTTCGATGAATACCACTCGTATTTATAAATATTTCCGGGCATGTAGGATCATTTGCAGGTGCAACATTTTCAGCTCCGTAATATACCGTATGGCGATGTGGTTAGGCGCCCTGATGAAATAAGTGCCGACGGGAACGCTACCGCGCTAAGAAGGAAAGACGCCACATGCACGTGATGACGCGAAAAAGTGACGTCATCTAACATCGAGAAGCGGCCCAATCCCGGTTAAGGGCAGTTTGTACCGATGATTCCGCCATTGCGCGACCGCTCAGAGGACACCCAGGCCGTGACTGCGCAATCGCCCTCAGGCCTGTTTCGGTCGTAAAATCGGCCTGGTCAGCCAGGGTGACAATGGCGCGAAAACCACCGAATAATCTGGTGGAGGTAGCTTGAAGCAGCGATGAGCAACTCAGGCCAGCTTTCGTTCACGTGTCTCATCAGTTGAAGCAATTACATTGTTGTGTTTCGAGAAATACCTCTTCGTCTTTCTCAGCGCTGTGCATATTTCATAAATCTTCCTCTCACTCTCCTTCTCTTTCCTCTCTCAAAGGGCTAAAAACTTCGGTTGTGGTGTATTGACCGGAGCCTTGGCTCAGGAACCCAGATCCGAGTTCGCAGCCCGCAGCACGTGGTGCGACCTGCTCTCGGCTGTTGACACCCAGCGATGAGCCAATTTTCTCATCTCGACCTTACAGCTGTCATTGCTGCGGCGAAAAGCCATCGCACGATCTTTCCACAACACACGCAACCTCGCACGCGCGTGCGTAGCCCTTGTCTCCAAGCTCTATGGGTGTTATAGTAGGGGGTATCGGCCCTCCAGTCAGACCGTCAGCTGCACAGACGAGTAGGGTGTGGGGGGCGGGGGGTGAGGAATAAACCAAACTAGCCCTCGCATCTGGGTCCTAACGGGGCACGTGACGAGTCAATCGGGCAGGGGAGGCGGTTCGGGTGCGGGTGCACGCAGAGGCACTCCTTACGATGGCTAATTACTCTCAGCATGGGGGAGTTGATGATCGGGACGATCTGCCCATAAGAAGCAAAGCCCAACCAGTCCTGTCGTGAAATGGCTAATGTGACGGTAGTCCGCGAAGGGAGGGGAGAGGACTCAAAACCATCTCAACTGATGTCACCAGCGCAAGGTTCAAACAGGAAAGTGGATGAATGTTGTGGAAGTAGACCTAGAAGCATTTATCGGTCCAACGGACCTCGCTGATCGAGAAAACAAAACTAGTCGAGATATGACTACCGAGAAGCACATGTTTATCCGTGGAGCCGGGGCCGCACCAATTTACGACACTATACTCTCAAGTAGCGACAGCTGACGATGGTTTAGTTCAAAATAAGGGGTGATACGTAACAGCCGGGCACAATCGTCTCTACCTCTTCAGTGCTGCAGAACAAAGTTTACCAATCTCTGGATAATTTTCAACATTACTTGTCACTGAATTTGCGTGTAGGATTTCCTCATTTCATGCTATCTGCTATCTGCGCTCAAAGAACTTTGCAACATATATATATATATATATATATATATATATATATATATATATATATATATATATATATATATATATATATATATATCACTAAAGTTATGCACAGTGTGTGACCGATCTCATAAAACTTGATGGCAGAAATTCAGACCGGCTGCCAATATGGGACGTTATTAATATTTTTCTCCCTTTCGCGTCCCTGTTGGCAACATCAGTCGAAACCCTGTTTGTCTTCGTCAAATGTGCCCCAAGCAACGGCGAAAAATGCAGGAAATTCTCATGGAACCGTGTTGGAATCTATATTAAAGCAGTAGCCTGCTTCTTACCGAGGCTTATAGACATTTAAACATGTCCGCACATTTGAAACATTGCGACCACTCGTATTCGATGCAGTGGACAGAGTCAGGTCAGCATAACCGGGGCCCTATGAGGAGCTAAATTACCCCGTGTTTTCAGAGACACATTTCTAAGCCTTCACTGTCCATCGTCCAAACTTATATTCATCAATTCTCTAGTACAGGTTTAGTCGTTGCTTATATGCAATCTCTGTCTGAACTGTTGACGTTGCACATTTTTGTCCAGTTGTTTCGATAAGTAGCAGCTGTTCGATTTCACAAAGGATAGGAAGTCAATGCCAGGTGACGGAATGGCCACCACAAAACCCCACATCATAAGGAGTAGGAAGAACATCGAGTCCGCTAAACCCCTTCCTTAAGCTATTATTCCAGTGGTAGTGTATGCGTTGCGTCCTCCACCTGAAATTCAGGTGGGCAGGCTTTTGAAATTGAACCGTCATCTTTTCTGCTCTACATTCACATGTGAATTCCTATTATATGTACGTCGATTGGCCTATTTCACCCATTATATACTTGAAGTTTAACACTATTTTGTTTATTCGAAATACAAAAATGAGGTCATCAGCGCACGACGCTGGCACTATTTTGAAGCAAGTCCAAATTGATCAATATTTTGAGACAAATTCAAGGACGATTCTTTACGGTGAATGGAGGACCTTTTTTGCTGACATTTTTGGAATTTTACTTTCAAAGTAAAGCGTAGCTCTCTCTTTCTCTATCTCATAAAGAAGGTTAGTAAATTCCGTCCGGTCGTCTGTTGTCCAGAAGCAGGATTGTAGGGGGGAAGGGGTTGGGAATTTGGAGGACATGCTGAACCGGTGAAAGTTTCGCTCCCGTCCACTCTCCTCTCCTGACTTTGGAGTCCTGTTGCCTGAACCAGGGCCAATAGTCTCACCTCTCCCCTCCCAACTTTTGCCTCACACCCCATCGAGGGAGGAGGGAGGAGGGAGGAGGAGGAGGAGGAGGGAGGAGGAGGAGGAGGAGGGAGGAGGAGGAGGAGGGAGGAGGAGGAGGAGGGAGGAGGAGGAGGAGGAGGAGGAGGAGGAGGGAGGAGGAGGAGGAGGAGGAGGAGGAGGGAGGGAGGAGGGAGGAGGAGGAGGAGGAGGGAGGAGGAGGAGGAGGAGGAGGAGGGAGGAGGAGGAGGAGGAGGAGGAGGGAGGAGGGAGGAGGAGGAGGAGGAGGGAGGGAGGAGGAGGAGGAGGAGGAGGAGGAGGAGGAGGAGGAGGGAGGAGGAGGGAGGAGGGAGGAGGAGGAGGAGGAGGGAGGAGGAGGAGGAGGAGGAGGAGGAGGAGGAGGAGGAGGAGGAGGAGGAGGAGGGAGGGAGGAGGAGGAGGGAGGGAGGAGGAGGAGGAGGAGGAGGGAGGAGGGAGGAGGAGGAGGGAGGAGGAGGAGGAGGAGGAGGGAGGAGGAAGGGAGGAGGAGGAGGAGGAGGAGGAGGAGGGAGGAGGAGGAGGAGGAGGGAGGGAGGAGGAGGAGGAGGAGGAGGGAGGAGGAGGGAGGAGGAGGAGGGAGGAGGAGGAGGAGGGAGGAGGAGGGAGGAGGAGGGAGGAGGAGGAGGAGGAGGGAGGAGGAGGGAGGGAGGAGGGAGGAGGAGGAGGAGGGAGGAGGGAGGAGGAGGGAGGAGAGGAGGAGGAGGAGGGAGGAGGAGGAGGGAGGAGGAGGAGGAGGAGGGAGGAGGAGGAGGAGGAGGGAGGAGGAGGGAGGAGGAGGGAGGAGGAGAGGAGGAGGAGGAGGAGGAGGAGGGAGGAGGAGGAGGAGGAGGAGGAGGGAGGAGGGAGGAGGAGGAGGAGGAGGAGGGAGGAGGAGGAGGAGGAGGAGGGAGGAGGGAGGAGGGAGGAGGAGGGAGGGAGGGAGGGAGGAGGG